>APFE031115208.1:59897-100871 GCA_000404065.3 Pinus taeda | reverse complement strand
GAGCTACTATACTCATGAAGATAGTGATGGTTTATCAAATAGTGATGAAGATGAAAATAGTAATGACTATAGAATTCTGATGGCTTATGAAGATGATGATTTTTTCGATGCTTTAGATGAAGATGACCTTTATGAAGAAATATCTAAAATCAAAATTTTTTTAGAATAAAAGAATATGATTATAGATATCTTAACATACCAACTTGTTGAAAGAGAAAAGCATAATGAAAAGCTAGAATGTGAAATTGTGGGTCTAAGAAAGGATCTTGAGAAAAAAAAAACCTCTCAATATTAGATTTGCTAAAGGATCAGAAACCTTAAATGAAATTATCAAAGTGCAGCGCTCTCCTCTGATAAAGATAGGTCTTAGATATACTGAAGAAACTCTCAATCACAGAAGCTGTCAAACTCCACTAAAAGCTATCTTGATGCAGCAAAGAGCAGTGAACAGTTTGACAATCGTTAGCAAAGGAATAAAGCAGATCACTAGGTGAATCAGGCTTAATTTACTTCAAGGATGAACGGAAGCCACAATCGACATTAGGTAAATTATACTCAATTTTCTTCAAAGATAAATATCAATAGAAACTACAATCACCAGGTCAATAGATTCGATAATCGCAGAAACTTCTTTAATGGACAATGTTTCTCATGTCATAATTTTGGACACAAAGCTGCTCAATGTGTTTCTTACAAAACTATCATGACTAGAGAAGCACGAAATCAAAGGAATGTGACAGGGATCAAGAAAAGTTCCTATAATAAGTTTTCTCTTCTTGAAAATGAAATGGAATGCCCAATCTATAACAACTTTGGCCATGAAGAGTATGAATGCATGAGTAAATTTCGGCAGATAGTTCAAAAGGAGAAAAATCCATTAAATCCAAAAATATGGAGAAAGAAAGAACCACAAACATAAATATGTGGTATAGCCTTGTATGTAGAAGGACAGAAAACTAGTGGTACATCAACAGTGGATGCTAAAAACACATGATAGGTGACAAAGAAAAACTACACTCATATAATGCCTTAGAAAAGGAAAAGAGTGTCTCATTTGGAAATGACACTCCTGCTGTCATGAAAGGTAAAAGCTCTATTTTCTTGAAAGAAAAAGTTAAAGCCAGGAATGTTACGTATGTTGATGGCTTAAAGCATAACCTTTTGAGTGCGAGTCAAATGTGTGATCAAGGAAATGTAGTAGTGTTTCGATCAAATGGATGTGTTGTTCATGAGCTTGATACAGGAGAAACTAAGATCAAAGGGACAAGAACTCCAAACAACCTATACATACTCAAGGGAGGACAACAACAATGTTATCTAAGAAAAAACGATGAAAACTGGATATGGCACAAAAGATTGGGACATCTAAGATTTTCTCAAATAAGAAAAGCATGCATATTCCAGATAGTTTGTGATCTTCCAGATATCTACATTCTTGAAAATACTATATGCAAATCATGTCAATTTGGTAAGAAAACCATATGTCACTTCATCGAAAAGGAAGGGTCAGCTAGTAAGCCTCTTGAACTTGTTCATACTGATTTATGTGGACCATCAAGGAAAAAGTCGCCTCATGGAGAAGAATACTTTATATTTTTCATTGATGATTTTTCAAAAATGTGTTGGATAGGTCTTCTAAAGCATAAAGATGAAGTATTTGAAAAATTCAAAGCTTTCAAAGCCTTGGTTGAAAATGAATCAGATTGCAAAATCAAATGCCTCAGATCTGATCGAGGAGGGGAATTTACCTCAGATAAATTCTTTGACTTTTGTGAACAACATGGAATAAAAACGCAGTTCTCCACCACAAGGACTCCTCAATAAAATGGAATGGTATAAAGGATGAACATAATTGTTCAACAAATGGCTCGTGCTATGCTAGATGAATCTGGAACTCCTGCAACCTTCTGGGGAGAAGCTGCATTTGCCACTATCACTATTCTCAACCAAGCAAATGTTCGGGTAAATAGCACTCAAATTCCACATGAAATTTGGTATGGTAAGAATCCTACTATAGAATACTTCAAAGTTTTTGGAAGAAAATGTTACATCAAAAGGACTAATGAAAAGCTTGGTAAGTTTGAACACAGAGCAGATGAAGGTATCCTTCTTGACTACTCTTCCTGAAGTAAAGGATGTAAATGTTATAATAAAAGACTTGGGAAAATTATTGAAAGTATTGATGTTGTGGTTGATGAAGCATGCAAAAATCGAAAACAGATAAAAAAATGAAGATTATGACAATGAAGAAGATGAGGATCATTTTCCCACATCAAATCACACTGATTCTGAAGAAGAAACTAATGAAGCACCGAAAGAAGAGTTAACGATAGAAGAAAAGACTCCGTCTAGGTATGTTTAGAAAAATCGTCTAGAAACTCAAATTTTAGGGGAAAAAGGGACAGGTGTGTAGACTAGAAGAACCATTGTCAAAGCTTCAAGCTATCTAGCATTACTATCTTCCACTAAACCTCAAAATGTAAATGAAGCATGCAGAGATGAATGTTGGGTCAAGGCCATGAATGAAGAACTTGAGCAAATTGAAAAGAATAATACTTCAGAATTAGTTCCTAGACCTCATGATAAGAATATTATAGGAACTAAATGGATATTCAAAAACAAACTGAACGAAAATGGAGAAGTTATTAGAAACAAGGCCAGACTTGTTTGTAAAGGATATGCTCAACAAGACGGTATAGATTTTGAAGAAACTTTTGCACCTGTTGCTAGACTTGAACCCATAAGAATTTTTCTTGCTCTTTCTAGTTTTCAAAAATTCAAAGTATACCAAATGGATGTAAAATCCGCCTTTCTTAATGGAGACTTAGTAGAGGAAGTCTATATTGAACAACTAGAAGGATTCATTCTTGGAAATGATGCAAAACTTGTATGCAAACTCAGAAAATCTCTCTATGGTCTAAAACAGGCTCCAAGGGCATGGTATTACCATCTTGGCAAATATCTTCGCCAATAGGGTTTTTCAAAGGGGTCAGCAAATAACAATCTATATAGAAAGATGGACACTGGTAAATTGCTAATAATTGTTGTGTATGTTGATGACATCATTTTTGGTAGCAATGTAGAATCCATGAGTCATAATTTTGCTTCAGTAATGCAACAAGAATTTGAAATGTCCTTGCTTGGAGAGCTTACCTATTTTCTTGGTCTACAAGTTCAACAAAATAAAGATGGTATTTTTCTCTCACAAACCAAATATCTCAAATAGATTCTGAAAAATTACGGCATGGGAGATTCTAAACCAGTATGTACCCAATGGTAACAGGATGCAGTCTTAGCTCAAATGATGAATCAACAAAAGTACATCAACCAACTTACAGATCCATGATTGACAGTCTGGTTTATCTAACGGGTACCTGACCGGACATCATGCATGCAGTGGGAATAGTTGGAAGATTCCAAGCAAATCCAAAGGAATCACACCTTCAGATAGTCAAAAGGATCTTCAAATATCTTCAAGGAACATAGAACTTTGGTTTATGGTATCCTAGAGATACAGATCTTACACTTCATGCATATACAGATGCAGATTGGGCGGGAAGTGTTGATGACAGAAAAAACACTAGTGGTGGTGCATTCTATATGGGTTCTAGGTTGGTGCCTTGGTTCAGCAAGAAACAAAGTTCAATTGCATTATCTACAGCTGAAGCAGAATACATGGCTATTGCATCTTACTGCACACAACTACTTTGGATGATGCAAACCTTGCAAGACATTTAGATCACATGTAGTCCTCCCATCTCCATTCTATGTGATAATACAAGTGCCATCGGTATTTCAAAGAATCCAGTCATGCACTCCAAGACCAAGCACATACCCATCAAATATCATTTCCTATGTGAACAAGTGCTTGAACAAAAGGTCAAATTGGAGTATGTTCCCTCCAAAGAACAGGTTGCTGATATATTCACTAAACCACTACCCAGAGAGACATTTGAATATCTCAGACAAAAGCTGGGAGTAGTTTCTGCATCATCCTGCTATTAAATCCTATTTTTCAAAGAAACGTGGTTATACGTGAGTTTCATAGAGCATAGTCACGTACATATGCTAGTTTCTGTGGGCACAATCATGTATATGTTGGTTTGAAGAAAATTAAAGGGCCAGACTCAGGAAAAAAGGGTCTGCTAAGGTTCTGTCAATTATCTGCTCTATTTGATGATGGTTTCAATCTGCTAATATATTGGTCCTCATAGTTTTGTTGATCACTTGATGTATATCTGATGATGATGATACTCTAATATCTCTTACTGAAATATGCAATGATAAGATCTGACAGTGAACATGTGGAACAGGTTCAAGGGGAGAACATGGTTGATGATATTTTGGGAAGTAATGATGGACATATATAGGTTGTTGGTCTGGACGCTGTTGACAAATGCTGCTGATGATAGTTGTCGATGACTATCATGGTCTTGTTTGAGATATTTGGTTTCTGTTATATATTTCATGTATATATTTTAATGTAAAGGTCATGAAAATACCTAATTTTTAACCCCACTATGCATGGGACAGATGATGTAATGTTTCTTGTTTTTGTCATGTATTGTTACACAATAATTTGTCACTGTCCTCATCTCAGTCCCTCTACTGTGTGATGTGTCAAATAAACATGTTCATATCTTCCCACTGATGTAAGAAGATTAGGAAAATGCTCTCTGATGCTACAAATTGGCCCTCATTCCTTAAGTTTCTGCCTCGTCATGATTAAATCATTAATAGACGCGGCGATCCCATGTCAATAACGGTCCTATCGCGACTCCGTCACAGGTGTACATCTGTTTCCTATGATGGTCGGATTTCTGGACCTGGTGTGAGGTTATGAGTTATATATAGCGATGATGGGTCTACGTGCATTGCCTCTAGCGATGCCATCATGGAGAATTAGTTTACGGCTCGCAATGATCCAGATTGGGCGAATTTGTTCCAATAGTCGACCTTCTGGATGTCTCTAGACCTGGTTGTTGGGTTAGTTTGGGTTGCCCTTCCACCTCTGGAATGGTAGTTCCGTCTTTTGTGCTAACTTCCTTGAGGATGAGCTCTTTCTCCCTCATTTCATGGAGACTCATTCTCCTATAAAAGCACTCGCCTTTGCTATGATCTACTAATTCTTTTGGTTGGGCAGTGTTGCTAGTGCTTTTGAGTTAATAGATAGCTGGTGTGGGTGTGACAAGTGTGGGATTTTTAATAGCTTGTGAGAGGTTATGGAGTGCCCTTAACATTGTATTAAAGCTTATGATTGAGAGAGAGACATTGTATGTTGGGAGATTCATCCTTGAAGAGTGAATGCTTGAGAAACATACTGGCTGGACCCTCCAAGAAGGCTTGCAACGTCAAGACTTGGTTGTAAGCTTGCTCTTGATTCATTATTAATACAATCGATGATGTTTTCCTATGTCTTGTATGTAATTTTCTTGATAGCTCATTGTTGTTCTCGGTTATGTGCTCTGTTGTTTTCTTTTGTTGTTTCAGGTTGATTGCTCATTGAGGAGAAGGAAACGGAAGCTAGAGTAGCGCAACGGATATTTCATCAACCACTGGTTTGAGGTAGGCCTCCAATGATGACTGTTTAAGGAAATCAATTGTTGACCCATCTTTGTTGTGACTAGACCCACTCTAGGGCTAGAGGGGTTGCCTCTGTCTGCAGAGGGAACACTTTCCTACATCACAAGTTGGCGACTTCACTGGGGAGTCCTTCCTGTTGTTTCTCTTTTTTTCTTTTGTTTGATTTTGAGTTAGTGTCTCTTGAATTTTGGGGTTGAATCATCAGTCTTTTGGGTTACCTGGGTCAATCTGGGAAGTCCCTTTATTCCCTGTGAGGGTAGATTGGTCTCTATTTGGGAGTTTACATTCATCTTTCATTGTTTTTAAGTTCATCGCTAAAAAAATCTAAACATTCGTGCCGATGTCACCTTGTCCCTGTTTTAGAAGTCTATGCGTCGCTAATTCCTATTGTACAGTTGCGACAATTCTTGAAATTGGACCATTGCGTGAAAGACGTGTACTTTCACAACGACGTCACTCTGTTGCTATAGCTAGTGATTGAACATCACTAGTTGTTGGTGTTACACTCGCGACGATTCCTGTAGAATTTTTTTTTCAATTCTACCTCTTGAATTCATCAGTCTGGTTAATCCCTTGTTGTCTCCCCCTTATCTATTAGTTTGTTTTAAATGCCTTTAGTTAAGGTGCTTACTTTTTAGCTTCATTGAGTGAATCTTGCATTTTTGACTTCATGGCCTAGCTTTTCAATTTTTGGATTATTTGGCTTGGTTGCTTGTCTGTCCAAGATTCATCCACAACCGTCCTGTTGGTTTGCTTGAGATGTTTCCCTTGCTTGTTTCTTGCTGATTGGTGTTTAGTGTTATTTATTGAACCAAGTTTCATATTGATTCGATTTTCTTTTTCACTACCAGACATAGATTACAATTGTTTGGATCAATCAATTTCACGCTTGCTTGCTTGTTTCTTTAGAATTCAAAGCTATAAAAAAAAAAAATCATTTATTTAGTATACGAAGGTGAAAGTACATTTGAATTTCCAGTTTTCATGTTTGAGAAATTGGAAGACAAACTTTGAATCTGTTAGTAGTAGTATCGATGCACTGTAGGGATTGATGTGTTTATACATTGTGTCTCTTGAGTGACTGCATTTGCTGATCTTGGTTTTGTCTTGGTTTGGGAATGATCTCTCTACCCTTCTGTAAGTAGGAGTTCATCGAAATAAAAGATGCTTTACTCATTCTAGCTATATCCTAGGTTTTGATATACATACGGTAAGGCCTGGAAATTGAAACATAATTCAAGGTCAACTCTAAAATGAACTGAATGAACCAAACAACGCATTGGAACATAATGAACATTATTTAGAGGTCTAGGCTAGAGATGTGCTCCGGTGTCGTTAAACCTAGTCACTATTGCTTTCACTTAAGGTTGGGTGATTCCTCCTTCTATGATTCAATAGCTACTAGTACAAACTTGCGCTCCTAGTACCGTTGAGTATATGTTGGGAGACCCCACTAGGTTATCATACTATATCCTTAGGAATTTGTGTCTATTGCCTTGCAAACCATAATGCATTGAACACAACATTCGGGAAGATTGACTGTCGTACGGAAAGTCCTTGGTTTTCATATGATCGCCAAGGTGTATACACAATTTTACAGGTTGTTTGGTAAACCTTTTGCCTAGTTCTCCAAAGTAGTCACTTTCGTTCCTTTTCGGACTCCTTAAAAGAAAAGGTCCATCTGAGCACTTGTCCTTTCAGGCTCATTAAATATTCGAAGGCGACTAGAGTCATCTTTTCTTCCTTTTCTCGACTCTTTAAAGATGAAAAGGTCAAGTTCTATTCCTGTGTCTTAAAAATTTATTCGGCCACATTCACATTTACCTTGTTAGGTCTTGTTCGCATTTTAGTTTGTGTGAGTTAATTTCCTTACTCGTTAGTTTTCCCTAGGGTGTTTGAGTTAAATCATCTTGGTAGAATCACTAATCCCGTCCCCCCTTCCAAGTGACTAAGGATCTCCACCTTTAGTCGTTTCTGAGGTACTGGTTGTTAGTGATACTCTTCCTGTTATTCCGAGTATCCAACCGCTTAACTCTCATGCTCCAGAGGATGAGTCTTACGATATTCATTGGAACCCCATTTGGGAGCCTTTTGAAGAAGAATTTCCCATTAGTCCTCTTGGTGTTTCGGTCCTGATGTCTTCCTCCAACATGGATGAGACGAACCTCGTCTCCGGTGAAGAAACCTTTATGGCAGGAGGTGAAATCCCCATATCTATGGAAACTTCAGCCTTCCATGTCACCTCTCTTGGTATCTTGTTGCCTTTATGCTATAATGCTTTGGCAGATATCATGGGTTCTAGATCTCCCCTTATGAGTTCCATGTGGTCTCGTACTGTCACTCCGACTTTGGAGCCTTTTACACCCCAGATTCACAATGTGACTGTCACATCTGTTTCGACTATTCCAACCATTTGTGTGGCTTCTTCAACCCCTGTTGTCAGTGCCAACACTACATCTTTAATGGTGACCACTATTGTTGGACCTTCAACTGGTCCTACAAATAGTGGTCCGTCGGCATCCGCATCTGGAGTTGTTAATCCTACCTTGATTTCCCCACCTTCTTCTGGTTCCATTCCAGCAGGGGGGGCATATGATCAATATTTCCAAGCTATTCAGAATCCGGATGCACAAAATCCGTTTCATTATTATGATTTTCGAGGAACACATATTTATCACCTTGGACCTATGCAACCTCAACCTGCGGTTGAGGTCTCAGTTCCATTATCTGTTGCTTGGGGTACCACCACTTATCATGGTGGCCAAGCACAACATTCAAATGTTCAAGGACCACCCTATCAGTGTCAGCCATCATACAGGCAGCCACCTCATGGATAGTCGTATTACGATCAACCTTATCCAGGGCAACCTATCGGCTCACAAGGACAACCCTTCCAGGGACAACCTTCAGCCTTCAGTGGCTCATCTTTTACATACTTCAAGCAACCTTCTGGTAACCCAGTACAACCTTACATGCAATAAGGCCAACCCGGTATCCAGAAAGGCTACCCTTTTGGGCAAGTTAGTCAGCCTCACGTTCAGCAAGGCCAACCAACTATCCAACCTAGTCAACCCTCTGGACAAATTGGTCAGCCTTAGATCCAACAAGGCCAACTGATTGTCCAGTCTGCTCAACCATCTGGACATTCAGGGAAACCCTCGGTTGTGCAAGGTCAACCCAATGCCCAACATGCTCAACCTTTAGGGAAAATGGGTTAGCCTCAACCTCAACTAGGTCAACCTTCTAGCCAGATGGCTCAGTCTCAGTTCTCCCAAGGACATCCATCTGGGTTTGCTCAACCGGGCACCAAAATGCTTGTTGCTTCTCAAGCTCCACCTGGTCTTCAGCCCCAACCTGGGCTCTAGACCCAATCCAGTCTTCAAACTCAAGTTGGGCCCCAAACCCAACCTGCTTAGCAAATGCAGCCTGGCCCCCAAGCTCAGTTTGGAGCCCAACTGCTTTATGGTTTCCAACAGCCCCAAGGGCAAACTCAATTTGCCCCATACCAAAATTATCAACAACCACAGGTTAACCCTTATTAGAATTTTCAGCAACCATATGTTGCTCCCATGAGTTAAGTTGGTAATCAGTGGAATGCAGGGGGTCAAATCCAGGGTCAACCGTCCAGTTACAGTTATAACCCCTATGGACAAAATCCCTATGGACAAAACCCTTATGGGCCAAATCCGTCTGGAAAAAATCAATGGGGGCAACCAAGAATTGGATGGAACTCTGGTGTTGTTTCTTACCCGCAACCTCAGATGTCCTTCAACCCTCAATTACCCTTTTGGTGACGTTGGAATTACGAGATGTGTCCAAACTGACTAATGATCCTATCCTTCATAATCTGTATTGGCCCCCGGTTCCGACTAAGATTCCCAGTGATTGTCCCAAATTCGATGATAAGGCTGGAGAGGATCCCCAAGCTCATGTCATGACCTATCACCTATGGTGTTCATTGAATTCATGAACTGATGATTCAATCCGGCTCCACCTTTTCCAATGGACTCTCACTGGCTCCACCGCAAAGTGGTATATTGAGTTAGCTTGTGGAACTTTTCAGGACTTTAACTCGCTGGCTATGGAATTTTTAACTCATTTTTAGTTGTCGATTCAATATGAAACGAGCACACACCTCCTAACATCTTTGAAACAGAACATGACTATGCATATCTCTAATCACATGCATGAATGGAGACGTTGTCATCATTTAATTAAGTTCTGGATCCCCGACCAGCTTCTGACCGACTGGTTCACAACTTTGTTCGTCGGTCTGATAGCCCGGGACATTGCTATGGGGGCATGTGTAACTGAAGAGTAGGCCATGTGCATGCTCTGTATCTTGACTTGGTTTACTCCCAGTCTGGTACGTTATATGATTATTTGTTAGACGCTCCGCGACCCAGAACTTCCCAAGCTCCGTCAACACCATCTATTGATGGTGTCATAGTTCTGTCAACACATCCTCTCGAAAAGCTCCTGCCAACCCTGTGAAGCAAAAATCTAATGCTCCAAATGAAAATGCTTCCTAGGCTTCATCCAATTATGGTAAGACTTCCAAGATTAACGTTGTTCAATCCACCTCGGTGGACAAAACCTCGAAAGGTAAGAAGAAGGGAAAATGAAAGAACAAAGCCAATCAACCGAAGCAGGATCCTCCTAAGCCTTCGGGTGAGGAAGGTACCAAGCATAAACCTAAGTACCCTAGTCTTATTTGTGATGAGGATCACTATACTAAAGACTGCCCAAGACATTCTAAGGTTAGTCATTTGTTAAAAGGTGCCCCTGGGACTCCTGTTGTGCTTAAAGAGCCTTTTCCTTCGCAGCAGACTCAAATGGTGGCTGATCCATCTCAATCCTCTTCCCCCTTTGGCTCTCAAGTTTTTATGGCTAGGACCATTCCCATCCATATCAGTACATGGCCAAAAGAGTATCCTTTGTTTGTCAGGAAGGAAACTAAGGTTCCCTCTAGTGCTCCTCCCTCCAGTTCGGGTCCGCTCCATATCGAGCGACCTAGTACTGAGTCAGTCATTCGACCTCCTCCTAAAGGAGTACTCTAGAAGTTGTCTTACAAACCTAATGCTCATGCTGCTTAGCATTATAACATCGTTGAGGACTTAGCCCAAGCTCCTTTGGCTATGTCCACATTAGAGGTCCTCCAGAGCTATCCCTCCCAGAGGAAGTCGTTGTTATTAGCCATCGGTGGCATTGACCCAACTGACTCGGATTTGATCACTTTTGACCTTGAAAATCATGTACCGAGACTGCCTTACCAAATAAGCTTCCTTATTCAAGTCATCATCAATTCTAAGACTATTCACCGTACCGTTATTGATGAAGGCACTTCTACTTACATCATGTATGTTGCTTGTTGGAAGGCTATTGGTTCTCCAACCCTGAGCCAGTCTCCCAATACCTTGGAAGCCTTCGATGGGAGAGACTCTCGTCCTTACAGTATACTCCACATCTGCCTATTACTATGGAAGGGAAGACGGTCGAAGTTGAGGTTGAAGTTTTTGAAGCCAATTTGACTTACAACCTCCTTTTAGGATGAAGTTGGACCTATGCCATGCGAGTAGTGGCCTCATCTCTATTTCGTGTCCTTAGTTTTTCCCATCAAGGGAAGATTGTCATAGTAGACTAGCTCTACTTCTTCGCCTCCTCTTCTTCTGATGGAAACGTGCCTTTCGTGGAGCATACCTCCATTCCATATGAGAGTGTGGGTTCTAGACTTTTTAAAGATCCTGCCCTCATGGGTGTTTTTTCACTCCCACCTCCAAACATCACTCCCATCAATATGATTTCTATTCGTTCTGATCCATGGGTTCTTCCTCCTGCTGATCGAATAGAATCTTGGGGTGATGTCATGCTGTTGAGTCCTGCTAAGCTCAACTACGTCGAAATTGTTTATGCATCGGCTTCATTTTCTGAACCTACTCCTTCGAGTAGGGCTCTCGACTCGTATGTCCAATCCCCTTGGCTTGGAGATGGCTCTTCTTCGAACCCCTTACAGGAAGTCTTTCCTTCGGATGAAGAAATTATCAAGACTACGTCTTCCGAGGAACCCCCTTGGTCTGATCACCACCATTGTTCCTCGTTTCTCCCTACCCATGGGCCTATGCTTACTTGTCTTGAGCGGTTTTCTTCCTGTGACCCTCCCAACCCCTTCAGACACCTATTCAAATCCATGAAGTTTTCTCTGAGGGAAATATGGGGAACTATCTATCTTAGCCACAATCTACTCGATACAGAAACTCGATATGTCTATGTCGAGAAGTTGGCCTTGGCCGCCGTTCATGCCGTCCAACGTTTTCATCACTATATATTGTTGTGCACCACGATGGTGATTTTTGATTTCAACCCAATGACGTACATCTTGTCACATCAATTACTGGGCAGCTAGTACTCAAAATGGATTGTCATCCTTCAAGAGTTTGACTTGGAGTTTACCACAGACAAGTCTAAGAAATCCCTTGTTTTCGTTGAGTTGCTCTACTCCCTACCATCCTCAACCACTCCCTCTCGATCTGAGGACCATATTCTACATGAATCTCTGTTCTTGATTAGCAACATTGATCCATGGTATGGGGATATTATTGTCTACCTTCAAATGTCCTCCTTTCGTCCTGATTTATCTAAGGATGCTCGATGACGTATTTGCCATCATTCTCAACCCTATCGCATTATCGGGGACACCATGTACCATATCGGCGTTGACTCTGTTCTCCGTCATTGTCTGAAATTCGAGGAAGTTGAATGAGTCTTGAATGACTACCACTCTGGTGCCTATGGCAGTCATATGTCCGGGTATGCTACTGCTCAGAAGATCCTCCATGCTGGTTATTTTTGGCCATCTATCTTCAAGGACTGCATTCTTGTCGTCCGCTCTTGTCATGCATGCCAAATCTACCAACGGAAGATGCGTGCGCCTCCTGCTCCTTTGCATCTTGTTATTACCGTCGGCCATTTTACCAAATCGGGCATTGATTATATGACCTGTAAACCTCACTCGGCCAGGGGGCATGGGTATATCATCATTGCCATTGATTATTTCATGAAATGGGCTGAGGCGATGCCTACACTATATAATGACAGTAAGACAACGGAACAATTTTTATTTAATCATGTCATTTCATGTTTCGTAGTCCCTCAAGCAATCGTCACTGGTCACGGTTCTCATTTCCATAATCATATGATAACCGAGTTAACAACCCAGCTAGGCTTGTGGCATGATAGTTCAACGCCGTATTATCCTCAGGCTAATGGCCAAGTAGAAGCTGTCAACAAAGTTTCAGTCACGATGCTTCAACACATCATTGGCATGCACAAGTCCAACTAGCATCTAATATTGTTTTCTGCCTTATGGGCCTACCGAACTTCCATGAAGGATGCCACCAATTTCACCCCATTCCAATTGGTTTATGGTATGGAGGCTACCCTTCTGATTGAGTGTGAGATCCCTTCACTTAAATTAGTTGTCGAATTTCTCCCGAACACTACTTTGGTAGAAGAACGTCTTCTTTACCTAGAATGGTTAGACAAGACCCGTCGACTAGCCTCTCTAGTCATTGAAGCACAGAAGAAGAGAGTGAAAACTCACTTCGACCAAATTGTTCATCCTTGTTCTTTTGTTGAAGGAGGTCTAGTCCTGCTCTATGATCAAGCAAATGATAAGCTGGGGGTAGGAAAATTCAAACCTATGTGGCATGGGCCTTACATTGTGAAACGTGTTTTGCAAAAAGGGGCCTATGAGCTGATCGATTACGACGAGAATCCTCTAGATAAGCCCTGAAACAGGCTTTATCTGAAAAAATATTATGCATGAATCTTGTGCATCTGATTTGTACATACGTTTGTTTTCAGCATGTGTGTTTTCAGTGTGTGTTTGCTTGTGTGGCTTGGTGTGTAGGCGTAATTGCTACTTATTGTGTCTTTTTACTTTTTTTGCAAATGTCTGCTACACCTTACGTTAGTTTCACTAATGGTGCCTGCTGTAATACACGGAACCTCTCCTCTGCGGCATGGGTGATCTTTGATCCTCACAGTGAGTTAGCAGACCTTCAAGGCATTTGTCTGGGTTGTACCACAAACAATCTCGCTAAATATAGCGTTGTCATCGAATTACTGACCGAGGCTATTAACCTCGATATTCGTGCATTGGTTGTGAATCTGGATTCTCAACTTGATGTCCACCCACTTAACCGGCATTAATTCATCAGAAATCATTGGATTTTAAGGTTGCATTTACGTGTTTAATTGTTGGAAAGAAATTTTGATTTTATTACGTATCAACACATTCCAAGAAGATTAAACACATTAACTGATGCTTTGGCAAATCATGTATTAGACAAACATTTACTCAACATGTAATCAAACATCAAAAGCATTTAGACACAATAATGAACCATAAGATAGCATGTGTATGTGTATATATATATATTATAATATATTATCTATATATATTATGTCGTGTGGCACACCGAGGCGCTCAAAAAATAAGTGCATATGTCAAAAATAAAGTCTGTGTCCAATACATCCGAGACACATGTCCCTAAAAAAATCAGCAGCAAGTAAAACCTAGATAACTACTGCAGTGCGTTATGCTCCCTGTAGCAGACCACTGCTCATGCAACACGTCCCAAGAGTCTATGCACCCTAGGTATCACTCCGTCCATATGTATTTGGTACTCTATTGGGACCTCTTTGATCCCTTTGTAATCCAGGATCCCATCCGTCAGGCCCTCAAGGTTGCGTGATACATCCTCCATTGAATTGCTAGCTGGGGGAACTAAGGCTAGCTCTCTGATACCTTGTGGATCCCTCCGTGCCTTAGGAGCTAGTCCCACAAGCCTCTCTGGTCCCACATTTGCAAGTAACATATGGGACGTCATTAAGGCATATGCATGGTAAAATTCAAAAACATCATAAAAAATAAAACACAAAAATAGTGTGTTGTTTCGATTAAGTGTTTTACCTCCATCAGCCCATTGCTCGCTAGTAGGAAGCATCATGTCAGGGTCTCTGCAAAAGTATATGCCTACATATGGCAAATCCTCAACAAAGATTGTCTGGTGATCTAACCACTCTCGGAATAGTGTCCCCCATGATATTAGTCCACTGCCACCCCCTGCGGCATAACATGCGCCCAACAGGTGATGTGGGTCTCTCGTGGCCCAGGTCTCTCTAAGTCCATGTCCTACAATTGAAGAGATGGCACCCACTCCAGCATGAGCGGGATCAAGATGGACCCGTATCCAAACTGTTTCGCCTCCGCGTGACGGCACCTCGTGAGCTAACTCTTCATGTTACTGGCCACTGCTTCGGCCCAGTTGAACATGGTTGGGTTAAGGAATTCAAGAGCTAACCGGAGGTGAGTCTTCGTTGCCTTGTGTTGGGCTTGAGAGCCCGCTACCTTGAGAGCCTGCTACTCTCATCACCATGAATAAAACCGAGCAAAGAGTCAAGTCTTCTACTGTCAGGATCTGCAATTTCCTGCTAGAATTTGATTTGCGTGCCCTTGGGCACACCTGTGCTATCAACATGTCTAGTGACTCACCGGTGACTCATTGGTCCTCTAAGATCGACCTCTTGCCACGATGAGACAACCCAGTCAGGAAATATATATCCGTAGCATTAAATTCAATGTCTTTGCCCCGGTTCCAAGAGCGGATTAACAACTCTAGTAAATTAGGTTGTGCTCGGAGATGTGGAGTGAGGAAGAATTTTAATAATCCACATGCATGTAAAGCTCTTCGGCACCCAGGATCATTAAAAGCTTGTTCGTCATTGATATTGTGAGTTATTTCTTGCCACACAAATGCCATGTTGCCCTGTGTCAAAGAAAAAATGGATTAGGACTCTTTTCATAAGTTTAAATCCATAAATTATAAAAAAATTCAACTTTACGGCATTGTAGCAGTTGTTTTCCAAACAGCGGCGATGGCTCAAGGTCAATAGTTCATTTTTCCCGTGATCATCGTAAGAGTACAAATATCTCTTGCGACAATCCCGATGGTGGTACGTGTTACCACGCTTAGTCATCGGTAACCCAAGCGGATCTTCCGTGACACCGAGAGGCGGATTCGGATTTGAAAATCCGCCTAAAACCACCTATCTAACACCAAATTGAATGAAAAAACTACTAAAATGCAGCGCAAAGGGAAGATTACTTACTTGCTGAAGGTCTCAGGCAAATTCGCAGATTGTTGGTGCCAGAACTGAGCTCTGGACTTCGCTCAGGTTTGCACACCAAAATACCAAAGGTAAAAACTCACAATGAAAATGTAAAAATAAAATTACCACACCCTCCTTTTACAGTGTTTTTTCAAAAAATTAGAATTTTACACTATAAGGTGTTGGGTTTTTTCATTTATGTTGGGTTTTTAATTAGGGTTTTTGAGTTTTGACCTAATTTCCACATGTATAATCTATTTATGTCGAATGGATCTTATGGTGTAATGTTTTGTGCAAAGATAGAGGTGGTTGGCCCGTGTCATGATTCGTATACACTTGGTCTGTATTTTCCGCAAAGTCCTCTTTAAGCTCTTTTCCGACTTAAAAGATGAAAATATTGTCGAGTTATTCCTTTTTACTCGTTAAACGAAATAAGAGGCGGTCCACTTTGAGCTCCTTTCCGATCGTATAAATGTGAAAAGATTGCCAGACTTTTGTCATTTCAAGTTCAATATTGGTTAGGAAACGACGTCTCCTCGATCTCTTTTCTACTTTTTCAGATCGAGGTCACTAATTACGAAAAGTACTCCTTGATTGTAATGGTCAAGTGGTTCTCTCGAGTATTATTTTATGCTTTTTTGAGCTCAAGGGACACAAATTTACGAAAAAGGACCCCCCTAGAGTTTTCTTTTCCGTGTCTTTTTCAAACTCTCTAAACATGAAAAATACTTCGAGTTTTACCTATATCGGACTCGTTAACCCTGACGACATTGGACTCGTCACCATGATGAAACTCGAGCTTCTCCTCCCTAGGGCTCGCTAAACTATCAATAGGTTGGATTCGTATGAAGGTAAAACTTATATTACAAGCATATGTTATCCCCTTTAAACTTGTTTTCAAAAATAATTGGGGTACTCGCTAGCAATGGTGGGGGAAAATTTGGAAGTCATCATTGGTTACCTGCAACAGCTAGTCACTCTTGAAAATCGACACTTCTTCTTCTTGCCGGGTTGGGTCATCCACACATCGACATTTGGCCTTCCGAGGTTTTGGGTTGTCATTTTGCCTCATTCCATCTGATTCGTGTTGTCTCCATCAAGCTGTTGATTCCTTGGTACCAAAATGCTGCCACATTCCAAAGTCATGTCACTGATATGTTCAAGAGTATAATCCTTTTGCAGTTTACACCCTTACCTCCTCCTTTGATACTCTACTTCACCATCTACCACTTGTTCCTTATCCCATGTCGTTAATGGGGGAAACATTATGGCCCTCCTGTGACAGATCATCTCCTGTCGATGCCAGCTCATTATCCAAGAGATGGATCTAGAGATCCCCTTTGGTACCTTGGAGCTTTCATGCCTCAATGACAAGTTCTTCGCACCTGACAATAGACTTTCATGATTGGTCTTCAATTGGGTGATTCCACGAGTGTTTGACTTCAGCTCATTTTTCACACTTAGTGGATTGTATTGGATAGTACCTTGAGAGCCATTGGCATTATTGGTGGTTTCTCTCGCGCTTGTTAATGGTTTTCATCATTGACCGGTAATCAAGCGACTTTCTATCATGCTCAATCCCAACACATTTGTTCGCATGCTAGAATTTGTACTATGATCGGTTGAGTTTCAAGACCCCGAACTAAGATTTCATATGTTCGGGTTGCGTGGATTGGTTTTTGATTACATATATGACTCTTTGATGGATGGTTGCGACCATGCCTGAGTCTTCATGGATGGCTGCGACCATACTTTTATAATTATCATGGTCTTGTCAACTGGATGGCTGCATCCATACCATAGACCTAGTCTCTCTCTTTTGGATGGCTGCGCCCATGCCTAGACTATATGTATTTCAATATCACAGATATTAGTTGTACTTGCGCTTGTAGGATCTTCGAGGTGGTTCTAGTTCAGACAGTTTCGTAAAGCATTTCACCTCTCCCACTCTCTCGGGCTTCATGATTTAGGGGGCATCTATTACATAGTTATTTGTCACTGTCCTCATCTTAGTCCCTCTACTGTGTCATGTGCCAAATAAACATGTTCATATCTTCCCACTGATGTAAGAAGATTAAGTAAATGCTCTCTGATGTTGCAAATTAGCTCTCATTCCCTAAGTTTTTGCCTCATCGCAAGTAAATAATTAATAGACACGATGATCCCTTGTCAATAACTGTCCTATCACGACTCCATCATAGGTGTACATCTGTTTCTCATGACGATTGGATTTCTAGAATCGACATGAGGTTATGAGTTATATATAGCGACGATGGGTTTGCGTGCATTGCCTCTAGCAATGTCGTCGTGGAGAATAGTTTATGGCTCATGATGATCTAGATTGGGTGAATTTGTTCCAACAATCAGCCTTTTGGATGTATCTAGATTTGGTTGTTGGGTTAGTTTGGGTCGCCCTTCCACCTCTAGAATGGTAGTTCCGTCTTTTGTGCTACCTTCCTTGAGGATGAGCTCTTTCTCCTTCATTTCATGGAGACTCCATCTCCTATAAAAGCACTCACCTTTGCTACGATCTGCTAGTTCTGTTGGTTAGGCAGTGCTGCTAGTGCTTTTGAGTTTGATAGATAGCTAGTGTGGGTGTGATAAGTGTGGGATTGTTAATAGCTTGTGAGAGGTTGTGGAGTGCCCTTAACTTTGTATTAAAGCTTATGAGTGAGAGAGAGACATTGTATGTTGGGAGATTCATCCTTGAAGAGTGAATGCTTGAGAAACGTACTGGCTGGACCCTCCAAGAAGGCTTGCGACATCAAGACTTGGTTGTAAGCTTGCTCTTGATTCATTATTAATACAATCAATGATGTTTTCCTATGTCTTGTATGTAATTTACTTGATAGCTCATGAATTCTTGACTTTCTGAGTAAATAGATCATTGTTGTTCTTGATTGTGTGATCTTTTTTTTTCTTGTGTTGTTTCAGGTTGATGCGTATAACGGGAATCGACCCATTCCTCTGCTGCTTCATCAGATGATTTGCTAGACCTATATCTATCCGCCTTTTGATCTCAAAAGGTGTTGATGAATGGATAATAACCCCCAGCATCGAGTGTCCTCTTCCTATCACTCCGGGAGATATCTTCACCCAACCTAGTGAGTGGTTAAAGCCGCTTGCTTAAGGCCATCGGGAAAGGTCAAACTAAACTACTAGCAACGGGAGAGGGCTTGTAGCCCCCCCCCTCTCCCCCCCAGTCCTATTTCGTCTCCGGCGCTCATTGAGGAGAAGGAAACGAAAGCTGGAGGAACACAATAGAACTTCATCAACCACCAGTTTGAGGTAGGCCTCCAATGATGACAGTTTAAGGAAATAAATTGTTGATCTGTCTTTGTTGTGACTAGACCCACTCTAGGGCTAGAGGGGTTTCCTCTGTCCGTAGAGGGAACACTTTCCCGCATCACATGTATAAACAATTTGTATATCCCCACTTGGTTGAGTGGATGAGTCAAATTTGGTATATCCTCACTTGGTTGGGAGATGGATGCATGTATGAGTCATTGGTGATAGGAAGGTCATTTGTGATGTATGTATAGAGTCATGTTCTTCTTTTGGAACATCCTTTTTGCAGACTTTGCTTATGCTCAGGAGAGCTCAATTAACACATTTCAGCATATCAGAGAATTCAACATATACTCAGGGGGAGCATGAGCCTTTTCCCTTGATGACAAAAGGGGAGAGTGACTTGGTGTGGTTTTTGTTGCCATCAAGTCCAAAGGGGGAGATTGTTGGCATTATGATGTATGTGTTGTACTTGATGGCAACCCTCTTGTAGTAGAACAACTCTCGTGTATATGGGAACTAGATGAATCTAGAGAAGAGATATCAGATGTGACAGAATGCATGACAGTAGTGTTTACACATGTGATGAAATGTAGGGCAACTTCAAGGAATCAGTTCAGGAAGAAACTCACTCAGATGAAAGATCACAGTATAGCAGGTAAACAACAAATAATTACATATTAGTCTTCATAGAATGAATAAAGAGAGGTATACACAAGTTCACCACTGACCAAGATGTGTATACACGCAGATTCACTGTATACAAGTCGCGTATACATACACACACACTTTCACAGAAGGAAAAGTAAGTATACCTTGGAAAAATAAATTTTTGGTCCGAAGTATTTGATCCATGGCATTGGTCCAAGGTATGAGGTCCGAGGTATTGACCCTAGATATTTGGTCCAAGGTATTGGTCCTAAGTGCTTTTAGTCTATGGTATTGAGAAAGGCCTACAAACTATAAAAGGAGGAGAATATCATTAGGCCAAGGTGTGCAAGTATTGAATATCTAATGAAGTGTGAGATCTAATATGCAGGTTATTGGCTTATGGTGTTGTGCTTGATCTGAACCAAGGATGAACCTTAGCATTTGATGAAGGATAAGATCTAATGATGTATCGGGATCTTAAGGGTTGAAGTGAATTATCTTTATGTGGTTTGATCATGTATCTGAATAACTGGCGGATGTTGTAGTTTGTAAATATGATGATCTAGGTATGATTGAAGTCTGGAATAGTTGTAATGTTTAAATATTTTTTTATAGAGCTATACGCAAGTTCGCTTTAGAAAAGAAGTGTATACATGCTGGTTCTGCATATCAAAGCAACATATACATCATAAATTTGATTTGAAGATCTGTACGTTGGTTCACTTTGAGGAAAGCGTGTATGCACGCAGGTTCGACACATGGAAGTAGTGTATACCTTATAAAATATGTTTAGTTGCTTCTGTTTGCTGTTGTAGTGTTCTGGGTTCTGGCTTGGGTTTTGGTTGCTGTAGTCTGGTGACAACATTCTGAATGATCAGATTTATGGGTTGTCAAAGTGGTTGATCGATTTAGTTGTGGTTGGTTCAAAAGGAGATTGGTTGATGTAGATATATTTGATGATTGAATGATGTTGTTGATGGATCCGGTCTGAAAATTTATGAAACGTGGTCCCTGGAAGAATAGAGAAGGTTTTAGCCTTTTGTAGGCTGGCGCTTATGTACTAGTAAACATATTAGCTAGTACAAGAACTAGGGGGTTGTAGCTCCCTTCTAGGTGAAGATGGAGAATGAGAGAAGGTTGTAGCCTTCTGCAGGTAGCCTGCATATTGGTATAAGACTGCACCAATACAAAAATTGTAAACAGAATTTTCTTATTATTAAAAGAAGACAGAGACGACAGCAGTAGGTGGTTTTCACCCACATTGGGTTTCCACCTTATATCTTGGTGTTCATGTGTGTTGCTTATGTGTGATGCTTTATTCTATTTTTACTGAACTGTCTAATGAATTCCTGATATACTAGTTAAAGTTCAATGCATGATAATTTGGGTAAATCAAAAGATCTCTGCATATACGTTGGTTGCATTAAGTACAGTTGTGTATACACGCTAGTTCACTAAGCTGATGTAGCGTATACAAATCAGTTTTGAAAATTAAATTACTGATCTAATAATACTGATTCACCCCCCTCTCAGTATTATTTCCAACAATTCTCTGCATCCCACAGGGGGAAGCAGTCCCCACTGGAGCCCATGTATTAAGTGTGAAATTGCCTTTTCTTCTGAGTTAAATACTGAGGGCATATATAAATTTTATGCTTTCGGATGATTTTGATTGTTTTTTTATTTAATATAATTTTATTTTTAAATAAATTATTTTTTAATAAAGATATATAAGTTTATATTTTTTATTAAAACATTTATTTAAAACATTAATTTTATGTTTAAGTGGGCCAAGCCTTAGTCGCCGACCCCACCAAATCCCGTTCCATTTAATTACTGGGACCCACAACTGTCACCTCTGCCTTCAAAATCATGACCCCACCACCATTTCCACTCATGTGTTAAACACCCACCACCTTGCCTCTCATCTCGCACACCCTTCCATCATTTGATGGCCCACGACCCTTTTCGGCCCTCATTCGCCATCCGAACTTTATCAGCGGGGGGTCCGAAATAGGCATTTTCGCAAACCACCATCATAAACAACCTTTTCCACATTTTATTGTTTCAGCACTTAAAGTCCTGAAACCATTTATTGCCTTGACTTACTCCCGAACGTGGTTTACACCTATTCCATTACCGTCGCTCCTACGTCATCGTCCACCTCCACTCTCCTATCCATTGTGTTCATTCCACTTCATTTGCCACATCATCCATCTGCTTCCCTTCATCCAATAAAACTTCATCATGTCATTTGCTCGTTGCACCACAAACACTCTCGTTCCATTGCTTATCTCATGGTCATTGACACTATGTTTTTCCTATACACCGCATTGATTTAAAATATGGTTTCCAAACCCATGAGAACGTATTTTCAGAAAATAAAAGAGGTTTTTTCTTCCAATATCCTTATTAACAAAAACCTCTCCTAGTTTTTTAACATCTCTTATGGTTTGGGATATTTTAAAGAAACTTTGAAGACATTTGTTCCCGAATTTTTCCTATTTAGTCATAGTTTTACAGAATAGATTGTGGCCAATAAAAGATGATCCTTGAAAACATGAAGGAGGTTTGTGTTCCTAATATGTTAAATGAAAATAACCTACTTCATATTTTACACAGCTATTACATAATCATATATAAAAGTACATCTTCACAACCTATTTTTCAGACTGTGTAAATTCCTTTTTAGACATATTTTTGCAAAAAGTATTGTGAACAGTTGGAGCCAAATTTGGGGAAGCTGAGAGAGTTTTATCTCAAGAAAACATTCATATACAATAAAAACTCTCAATTTTTACAGAACTATCTTGGATTGAGATATACAAAGGCATGACTAGACCCTATTCTGCAGGATTTCAGGAGGAAAATTCTCAAAGACAGTTAGTGACTTGGAGGCCACCTCATCAAATATGAGTTGTAAACAAATTCAACTTGCTCTTCTTAGCAACAAAAATCCTCAAGGATAGTACCAAAAATATTCAAATAGTTTTAGTTACCTTTATTTGTGTTCTATTTTTGTAATACAGTTTTCATATATTTGTAGTAGCCATTGATATTTTTATCAAGATATTTTGTAATAAACTGTATAAATACTTCATCAACTGAAGTAATATGTGTGGGATTTTGATGCCAAGACTCTTCACTTTGTAATAAAACTTCTATTGTAGTATTTCTAATGAAAGCCTTACGACTCTAGTTTTGACATAATTTTTTGTTTCAAGTATGTTTTTCCAGTTTTTCATATCTTATTTCTACACATGATAAAAGTGTTTATAGGAAGGTCTGCAAAATCATTATCTTTAGGAAGAGACTTGTTTATTGGACTGTTTGTTCATCATAACTCCACTTTAACTGGTTTTGTTTTGTGATTTCTAACAACCATTACAAGAGATTAGCTTATTAGGCTATTTGTCTGAAATAGCTCCTCTTAGAATTGGTTTCCGTTTGGGCATTTGGTTTCCCCTTAAATCTATTTTGTTGGGCTGTAGAAATCTTCTACATGCATCCAAATCTTCCTAGTGGTCAAGTAATCAGTCTGGCTATTCAATTATTAGGAATCTCCTTACGTTCTTCTGCCAAATTCTTATACAAATCAAGTCGTTCTGTCAGGCTGGAAGATGACACTTTCAAAAGGAACCATGTGAGAGAACCTTTAAAACATAAATAGGAATTGTCATTGATCGTCTACCACCCCCAATTAAAACCATAAATCTAGCCATTGTGCTTCAAAGGTTGTTATTTAGTGATAGGTGAACATTGTTAAACAAAGCCTCGTAACACTGAGGGAGCCCCCTTTGGTTCAAGGGCCAGCTTGAGCCTAAAGGCTGGTTGAGTTGGTTTCCTGGCGTAGTTTTTGCAGCCAAGGACTGCCTACGGGAAACATGTACAACAGTACAGATGGACAAAGGGAGTGAAGCTACAGGAATTCATTGATGCAGATTGGGCAAGGAGTCCATCAAATTGGAAGAGCACATCAGGTGGAATTTTCAACCTTGGGTTGGTAGCAGTTTCTTAGTACAACAAGAAACAGAGGTCGGTTTCACTCAACATGGCAGAGGCTGAATACATGGCTGCAAGTCAGGCATCATGTGAGGCCATCTGGATGTGGAAAATTTTAGTTGGTTTGTTTGATCAGAGGATGGATCCAACTGTGATCTATTGTGATAATCAAAGTTGTATCAAACTCTCTGAGAATCCAGTGTTTCATGACAGGTCCAAGCACATCGACATTTGGTATCATCATCTCAGAGACTGTGTGGCGAGGAGGATCATGTTGCAGTATATTTCGACCAAGGAGCAAGATGCTGACATTTTGACTAAGGCATTTTCAAAGTGTAAATTCAAGTTCCATAGAGACAGGATCGAGGTGGTAGATAATCCATTTCTTGTTGAGAGGGAGTGTTGAAATGTGGAAACAAGAATATTCCAATTTTAATTTGTCCTTGAATTAAAATTCTAAATTAAAATTCGAATTTAGTCTCACCAGCTGCTTGAAAAATAATTAATTAATTCATCTTGGATTAATTAGTTGGAGAAATTTGAGCTAGAAGTCTTTGTGAAGTCATGCAACAGTTATCCGTTAAATTAAGGAGATTATCCCTTAATTAAGGAGATAAGGATTAGTTGTATTTGAGTTGCAATTAGTTGGCTTAGTTAACTGAGTTATGTCCAGTTAAATTAGTTCCAAACAGTTTGAGGAACTAATTGTGAGTTCAGTTTGTTAATGCATGCATGCATCAAACTAGTGTACTCCAGATAATTGAAGATTCTCTCATAAATAACTCATGCATGTCAATTCAGAGAAAGACACAGTTGAGATTAAAGACAAGGATAGTGTACTATCAATTGTTATGATTTTCCTATAAGGAAACTCTTACATGTAGAAGCAATTCATTCCTTGAGATTTGCACAGTTTTACAGGGTGTAAGATCAGTGAGAATGATCAGTGTTACACTTGGTAACAGCTGGATCACCGAGGAAAAACAACGCAAGGAAATAAGAGCTTGGAGGGTAGAGGAGAAGGCATATGAGCAGTTTATTTTGTCTATGAGCATCAGTGAGGATTGTACTGAGCGCTGACTAGCTGTGAGAGCTAAAGCTGTGTGTAATCCTAAGATATTTCCACTTGTATGATAATACAGATAGCAGGGTTTTTAGCTGAGGCTTCCCCTAGAGTATTCTTCTATGTTTCATGTGCATTGATTCTGCTTCTGGTTATATTTTTTTTGCTTGATCTTGCTCAAATCTATTAAGCTTCCGCAATTTTGATTGTAGAAGTAGATTAAGTATTTTGCTTTAGTTGTATTGCATTATCAAGTTAATCTACAATGATAATTTCTTCAAGAGACTGAAATAAAATGCCAAAACACACCATTTTCTAACTAACTGCTAAGAGGCTTTGCTTCGAAAGAATGCTAAGTTAACATATATGCAATCCTACTTTCCTAAGCATGCAGATTCAAACCATCAAACCTTCTACTACTGTGCATGTAAATGGATAAAATAAATTTGTTTTTCTTTTTGTCTTTTTTTTATGTGAGAGTGTGAAAGATAATCTCTTTTGGTGATGTGGCAGGTGGCTTGCAGATGATGGTGGATGTTCAGAAGGCTTGGAAGACAAGTAGGGACCCTTTGCTAGCTTTCTAGAGGCTTTTTCCTCAATTCGGCTTGAAAAAAGGGCACTATAGGAAAACCTACAAGATCCTCTGAAAACTTACAAGATACATCCGAGAGCAAAATGATGGAAGTGGAATGTGATGGAAAGATTAGGGAAGGTGGTTGGTGGATGGAATGAGGCAAGGGAGTTCCTAGGACCACTTCAGAACTCAAAACCAAAGTTAGGAGATGGATGGATTTGCTCAAAAAGCTTGGAGAAGTTTCCTTGTGAAAGGATGAAATTGGTGGGGGTTTAATGACCAAGAAAATCAAATCCAAATTGGATGGGACAATTTTTTTTATTAACTAGGATGTCGTAGGTCCCTATTCTAAGTGGAATCACTTAAAAAGATCTTTGTTAACTCATTCAAAAAAAGATAAAAAATCATTATTAGTTGAAAATCTAGAAATTCGAGAACTGGTGAGCTAGTCAATCTAAAACATTCCTAACCAAATCAAGTACAAATGCAATGGGGTGATTCTTGTTATGAACTAGAATTTTTTTGTGATCTAATGCAAGTGGAAACAACTTGATTGAAGCTTGTTAGCATACTTTAAAAAATAGCAGAAATTTATTGTTCTTTGCTAAAAAGGAGGTCCATCAATCTAGATTTGGAAATAAGAAGACTAATCCAAGCAGCTCAATGATTACTATGAACTTCCAAAGTTTTTCCAAGGATGAAATAGTGCTTGTGATCTTGCAAAAGCACTTAAACTAACCATTTAACTCAATCCTACAACAAGAAATCATTAATATTAAATGTAAAAATGAAAGGAAATAAAAACTAGAAATGCATGTGAATAAGCAGTGAAAAGAAGGAAAGAAAATGATACAAAAGGGATCTGAGGCTCCTGGGATGGCCAAGCCCAAGGAAAATTAGAGACCTATGGAGGAGAACAAGATTTAGAAGCTGAACATGACACCAATCTTCATTATTTCCATCAATACAATTACATCCCTGCAATAAAATACAATGGAGCTGCAAAAATACGAATTCTCTCCACAAGAACACTAATGAAAAATCTCCCTAGAGGAAAATTCGACTTGGTACTTATAAAAAATGATTAGGAATCATTCCCTATGAATGGAGGAAGCTTTCCCCACCAAAAGCCCTTGATTAGTGGAACACATTCCTAGATTTTCTCAATCATTGGAGTTCCACAATTTGTGCCATAATTCCATAGTATCTTGTTGATTTATTATTTATTATTGATCCTCCTGTAGTAGGGAACAAGTCCCTAAATTATCTCCTCCTCAAAATCTTCATAATCTGCCCAATATTCTCATAATATTCCATAAAAATAAATAATATTAGGCACAAATATCCAATTATTCATAAACCTTCATAATGAATATATTAAAGTTAAAAATAAATTATCTAATGCAAGAAGAGAGGTTTAATATGCTGAAGGATGGTTAGATGGACCTTAATTTATGTTTAATTTATAGGCATGGGCCTTAATTTATGTCTAATTTAGAGGCCCATCACAGGGGTGGATACTTCCTTTTCTTTGGATGGGTCGGTGTGACTTTCCCCATTTTTTTCAAAAATCCTTGAAAATAAATTCTCGTATATGACCAAAGCTAAATGCCTTGAAAATATACCTTTCAGATCAAATACCTGAATAGGTTTTTCTTCAATCGAATTTAAAGAATTTAATAATTCAGAGAATTCTCTTAGATGAACATAATTTTTTATGGTAATTTCCCCAATGGAAAAATGTAAAGAGATGAACTAATTTTTCTTCTTTCTTTCACATAAAATCAATGGGTGGTATTGTGGGTGGATTTCAACAAAAAATGGGTAGCAATAAGGGTTTATATGGAAATCCATAAATTTTTACCAAGGTATGGTCTTCCATCCCCTCATGTATTCCCTTCCCCATAGGAAAGTCTATGCTTTGGTAGAAATCCTTTTGGGATATTTCCCAATCATCATATAATTGATTTCTTTAGCATATTTTGAATTTGATAAAAATGAAATGGAGCCTTATGCTTCCATAGTACATGATACCAAAATTGTATTGGCTCCACATGTAGATTCAATTTTATTCTATGTGGTAGTCCATGAAAAGTATGGCATGAGACAAGAGCCATTATTAGATAAAAATTCATGAAAAATCCATCTTAAAAAAAATTACTAAGTGAAAGGAAATGTCATTGGAGATGACCTCCGCCCAATCATTGATGACAACTCTCTTGAAGGAATAATACAATACAACAACACTAACTTGGGAAACATTGATGTTGTTTCTCATCCCATTAGTCACACAAATGGACAAGAGAAATCTTTATATGGCTCCACAAATATAGATATATCAATTAAATAATTGTTGGGTGGTCTGGTGTTGAATGTGGCAGGAATTCCTAGATGACGTTCATTGGCTACCCTGAGAATAAAGAAAATTATTGGCTTCAGAAAACTTGTGCTTCCTGGTAGGCTTTAGTAATATAAATATTTTCTTGAATACTTTGGGAGTCAGAGGAATTTGGATTAATTTTTATGCCAAGATTTTTAGTCTTGATATTTATGCCAAAATGTCTGGGATAGACATAAACCACTTCTTTGAATTTGAATAATTTAGGAACACATGCAGCGTTCACAAGCCCCGTGTTCCAAATTTTGTTGTTTTTCCTTTCTTCTAGGGCCAAATTTAAATATCAATTGTATGTAGTGGAACAATGAAATATATTGTCTAGGAGAGTGAGTGAATTAGCTATATCCCCAAAAAATGCTTCCTTTCTTTTGGTTTCCATTTGTTCAATATACTTAGAGATGTATAAGAGATCAATGAAACTTTAATGGATCTTAGCTATTAAATCCTTGTTCTTCGGTAAAATTAATAGGATGTCATTGTCTTTCATTTCACTTCAACTAGGCCATGTGAAACAATAATGGGAAATCAATGCTTATGGCCACTCTCTTCATGAGGTGAGACGGATTAATTCATGTAGTGCAATATCAAGCACATGAAAAGTGATTCATATAATACCATATGAAGTGCTTCTTTTACCTCGAAGATTGGATTTCCTTCAATGGAATTTTAATTATCCTTGAAATGAGCAAATTATAGTTTTACTTAGAGGTTTGAAGTAAATTCATCGAGGTGACTCTTGATGTGTCACCTATCGAGAACTGTCATGCACAAGAATCAATATATGCAGAGGCATGAGTGTCTAGAATGTTAGTTTGTGTAGCTCAGATGGGTGTTCCAGTCTCATGTGGTGTCTATGAGGCTAGAAACACATATGAATTAATTATCTCCAATACCTAGGAAATTTTTTTTAAGGAAAGTTGTCTTAGTTAGATTTAATTAGTTAGTTTAATTATTTTCCTAAGTCTAACTTAGAAAAGGTGGTTAATTAATCAAGATTAATTGAGACAAATTGATTTCTCTCTAGTGACTTCTAGAAAAGTAATTGAATGAAGTCAAGATGATCTTAGCCATTGATTGTGAATAGATCATGGTAGTTGATTTATTAATGAGAGATTATAAGAGGAGATGGATGGACATTTGGAGAACACATTCGAACAAGCTGAATTACAATGATAGCAAGGGTGAAATGATAGCGTGTAGGACATTTGTAGTTGAGTTCAACAGTGATTGAAGATCGAGTTGCTGGAGAGAGATTTCTTCACAGTGATTTCTAGATTCTTAGTGATAGAGGGAGATCAAATTATTTTGTAGAGGCCGAAATTCTCCAAGTGGTTCAAATTGTCTGAGGAGGTAGAATTTCCAGAAGAAGAACAAATTTCTAGAGAAAGTGAATTTGCTGGAGAGAAATTGAGTTTTCTGGTAGAGATCAAATTTCCAGTGGAGGCCATGATATTTTGCCAGGAAGTGCGAGTTGCCAAAAGAGGCCGAGTTATATACCAGGGTTGCACATGAGGATCGATTAAGGGCTCTAGAGGAGGACTAAATTGATTCTAAGAGGTTGAGTTGCTTCCAAGAGGTCATATCATATAGAAAAAGTGAAGAAAATAATTTACTAAAGGTTTGCTAATTTTATGACAAATAATGTATGTAATTTCAATTACAAAATTTCCAAAGAATAATAAAACCTTCATCTGCAAAAGTGATTTACCCACACTCGGATTTTCCAGGGAAAATTTGTCCAAAAATATCGATGTCTATTATTTTGTGTGTGTAATATTTTCTCAGTTCTTGTGATTTAATTTTCTTCATGTTGTAGTAGTGTTTTATTCAGTATTTTCCATATATGATTTACAGAAGACAAATAACATTTTGAAGATACGTGAATAATAACCAAATTAACTGCAACATTTTTAAAAATTTCACATGGTATTAGAGCATATATGAGGGCAGAAGAGGTTCAACACAAGAACAAGAAGAGAAAATTGAGGGTTTATAAAACCCCGTTTGACTTCTTTAGATTTATTTGGTTTTTTCTATGTTTTCCAGAGGTTTTTCAGAAATGGCTTCAGTAAGATTGAGAGATTAGGATATACTGGATGGTGCCTCTAATTATGGTGTCTAGAAAGCCATAATATCTTTTTTGCTAGAAGAGAATGATCTCAAGGAATATGTGATTAGTGTTGTAGTGGTACCAATAGATCCAACACAACTCGTAACATGCAAGAAGGAAGATGCCAAGGAAAGGAGTATAATCCTTGATAGAGTTACTAGGAAGGTAGTAAAATGGACATGAAAAACCCTTTAGTGTGCTACTTAAGAATGGGATCATGAGTTGTCTCTTGGTATAGTAGGAAGCATAAGTCCATTTCATTGAGTTATGTAGAGGAAAAATACATATCAACTAGCATGGTGACATGTGAGTCCATATGGATTTGGAAGCTACTAGTAGCCTTGTTTGGTCAAAGCATTAAGATGAGAGTGATACACAGTGAGAATAAGAGTTGCAAAAGGTTATCTAAGAATCTGGTGTTTCATGAAAGGTCCAAGCATATAGACATCAGGTATCACTTCATCAGGGATTTTATAAAGTGCAAGATGGTTCAACTACAATATATACCTAAATTAGCAGGTCGTAGAGATTCTAACGAAGGCCTTGGGGAAGGAGAGATTCATCTTCTTTAGAGATAAGTTGGGAGTTATGAAAAACACCCTCCTTGCTAATAGGGAGTGTTAGTTTGTGCAATGTAGACAAGTGTTCTAGACTTAGGTGGTGTTTATGAGGCTAGATGAAATAACTATATCCAATACCCATAAAAAGTTTCTAAGGAAAATTGTCTTAATTATATTTAATTAGCCAATTTAATTATTTTCCTAAGTCTAACTTAGGAAAAGTGGTTAATTAACTTGGATTAATTGAGACAAATCGATTTCTCCCTAGTGATTTCTAGAAAAGTGATTCAATGAAGTCAAGATGATCTTAACCATCGATTGTGAATAGATTATGGTCATTAATTGCTCAATGAGAGACAATAAGAGGAGATCAATGGGAATTACGAGAACACATTTGAAAAAAAAAATTGCAGTTATGGCAAGGACACAATGATAGCATGAAGAACACTAGTAGTTGAGTTTAGTAGTGATTGAAGGCCGAGTTGTTAGAGAGAGATTTCTTCACAACGATTTCCAGATTCATAGTGGCAAAGGGAGATTGAATTATTCTACAAAGGCTAAATTTCTCCAAATGGTGTGAAATGAATGAGGATTAAAAGTTGCTTGAGGAAGAACAAATTTCCATAGAATGTTGATTTGCAAGAGAGAAATTGAATGTGCCACTAGAGATCGAATTTCTAGTGGAGGTCATTATATTCTTCTAGGAAGTGTGAGTTCCCAAAAGACTATGAGTTATCTATCGAGACTACACATGTGGATTTATTAAGGGATCTACAATAGGGTTGAATTGATTCTGAGAGGTTGAGTTTCTTCCAGGAGATCATATCATCTACCAGAAGTGATAAAATAATTTGCTAGAGGTTTTCTAATTTTACGAAAAACAATGTATGTAAGTTCAATTACAAAGTCACTGAAGAATAATAAAACCCTCATCTACATAATTGGTTTTCCCCACACTAGGGTTTTCAAGGAACAATTTGTCCAAAAATATCAGTGCCTATTATTTTGTGTGTGTGATATATTCTTAGTTCCTGTGATTTAATTTTAATGAAGTTGCAATAATGTTTTATTCATTATTTTCTGTATATTATTTACAAAAGTCAAATAATCTTTTGAAGATAGGTGAAGAATAACCAAATTAACTACAAAAAATTTAATATATATCTATATATATTGAGGAAAACTTGGGTAATAATGAGGGTTTATCTTGAAATCCATAAATTTTGACCAAGGTATGGTCTTCCATCTCCTCATGTATTATGGAAAAAATTTGGTAGTAATAAGGCTTTATCTTGAAATCCATAAATTTTGACTAAGGTATGGTATTCCATCTCCTCATGTATTCCCTTTCTCCACAGGAAAGTCTATGCTTTGGTAGGAATACTCCAAGGATCTTGCCTAGTCAGCATATAAGTTACTTCTTTAACAAATACATCTTGAATTTGACAAAAATGAAATGAATCCTTATGCTACCATAGTACACGATACCAAAATCGTATTGGATCCACGTCTAGATTTAAATTTGTATTATGTGGTAGTCCACTAAAAGTATGGCATGAGACGAGAGCCATTACAAGATAAACATTCATGAAAAATTTGTATTAAAAAAATTTACTTAGTGAAAGGAAATATCATTGGAGATGTCATTCGCCTAGTTGATGATGACATCTCTCTTAAAGGAATAATACAATACATACACAACTAACTTGGGAAACATTGATGTTGTTTCTCATCCCATCAGTCACATAAATAACTAGGATAAATATTTGTATCGCTCCACAAAAATAGACATATCAATAAAATAAATGTTGGTTGGGATTGGTGTTGAATGTGGTAGGAATTCATAGATGATTTTCATCTCACCACCATGAGAATCAAGAAAAGTATTGGCTTCAAACAACTTGGATTGCCTGGTAGGATTTGGTAGTTTAAATATTTTCTTAAAGATCTTGGGAGTCAGAGGAGTTTGGATTATTTTTTATGCCAATCTTGATAGTCATGGTATTTAGATCAAAGTGTCTGGCATAGAGATAAACCACTTCTTTGAATTCAAACAATTTAGGAACACATGCAACATTCACCAACTCCATGTTCCAAATTTTGTCTTTTTTCCTTTCTTCTAGGTCCATAATTAAATAGAAATTGTATGTAGTGGACCAATGAAATATATTTTCAAGGAGAACGATTGAATTAGCTATGTCCCCAGAAGACGCCTCCTTCTTTCGTTTTGTCTCCATTTGTTCAATATACTTAGAGATGTATGAGAGATAAATGAAGCTTTAATGGAGCTTAGCTATTAAATCCTCATTCTTTAGTTCAATTAATAAGATATCATTGTCTTTCATACCACTTCCATTGGGCCATGTGAAACAATAATGGGAAATTAATGCTTATGGCCACTCTCTTCATGAGGTGATAAGGAGAAATTCATGTAGTACGATATCAAGCACCTGAAAAGTGATTCACATAGTACCATATCGAGCGCTTCTTTTACCTCAAGGATAAAATTTCCTTCAATGGGATTTTAATTATCCTTGAAATGAGGAAATTACAACTTTACTTAGAGGTCGAAGTAAATTCAGCGAGGTGGCCTGTTAATGTGTCACATATAGATAAATATTATGTACAAGAATCAATATATGCAAAGGAATGGGTGTTCGAAAGGCTACAATGTACGAAGGATACATATACGTAAAACTAAGATTTGCATAATTTTTTATTATCCATGGGACATATGAATGAAATCCTTCCACACATTAATATTTGCATAAGTATTGAGTATGGAGAATATGTTTATAGAGGAAAGTTAGCATAGAGAGCTAACTTGTGCAGGTTCCTCTGCACATACCTATAGAAAAAGAAATAAGCATGGAGCTTAGTTATAATGCATAAAATTAAGATCGACAATAACCTATAGAGCAAACCCCTTAGACTAAAAATGACACCACGTGGACAAGATTCATAAATAACATGATGCTTCCACATATATCGTTGTAGTAAAATAACATCACAAACTCTGAGTGGGGAAACATCACATAGTTCTTCATATTTGAAGGGATTGATTCCATAAAACATGAGGCATTGTTGGCTGGCACAAATGTCTCATCCATGGCTAAAATAACCAATAATGTATGGTTAGGGGTGTGGAATTGTTAGTAACTTCAATCTCGTAATGACCTTGGTTGAGATAAGGTTCCTTTGGCTCCCACTATAAATAATGAAATGTAGTGGGGTCTAATTCACTAACATTTATGAATGGAAGAGGTGCTCTCCCTCCTTAGGCTCCCCTAAATTTTTTGGTTGGATCTTTGTGGTTGCGATGGTATCACTAGGTTTTGCATCGATGATCCACTTTCTTTTATCATTCTCTAAATAGGAACTTAAGCTAGAATCTATTTCTTTTTCTTTAAGCTTAGTCAATGATGATTGTTTTGAGTAACATTCTTTAGTGTTGTGCTAGAGGATTTTATGAAACTCACACCACTTTCTAGTGTCCTTCTTCAACTTCCCATTACTCTTATTTTCCTGTGACTTGGGCTAGTTGTCATGCGGTTGGTTCTCCTTTCTTAGTCCCTTATTATACAAGTTAAGGATGCCTTTTCCAAGCTTCTATGGTGGTGGATATACAGACCCAAACTCCCACTTATCCTGCTACTTCAATTTTTGCTCAGTTTTTACAACATATCGATAAGCAACTCCAAGTGAGGAGATATTCAAGAAATCCATTTTCGTTTGGATGTACTTATGTAGGCCACTTCAATACTTGAAAGTAGGTGTTGCTCAGAGTCTTTGATACCCATCTTTGGGTACAAGGTTGGAAAATATTGGTGTATTGTGGCACCTTTGGTCTCTCTCCTATTGCAAAGTTGTCCATCTCATGTACTCGTCACCATAGTTCCTTATAGCCTGTAGAGTTCCTGCTTGAGGGTATCCACAAAAGTGGCACAAGTGGGTCCTGCATTGAATATTGAAAACTTATCTTTATTGTATCTCTCCTAGTAACTTCCCACCAATATTTGACGTGGGAAAAGGATTTAAAGAGTGCGGGGGTGATATTATCATTGTCAATATTTTTTGGACAACATAATAACTCTCTAATAGATTCAACCATTTTTCCAAAGCATCTGCATCTATTTGGCCTTTGAATAAGGGGATATCAAAGGTAAGTGTACCTTGAAGGGTGATATACCTCCAAAATTTCCACTTGTTGAAGGTGCCTCGACCTCTGTTAGTGATTGTTGAAGGATCATGAAAAATTGTCACCAACTCTTGAAGTTTGATCTTCTTGCAGTGCTTGCAAAATTCTAGCTATAGGACAAGATCTTTTTAGCCCTAAAGGTCAAGCATTTTGATCTTGATCGATTTAGTTGTTAATGTTTTTCTTTAATATATTTGTACAATAGGAATTTATTACTGGTGGAGGGTCGAGAATTTGTTTTTGTTGCTGAATTTAACAACATTTACCTTGCAGTCCCGGTGTCAAGAAGCGGGTTATTGATCCTATTTTCATGGAACTATTTTACAACAATTTATGTTCTAAAACCTAAAGCTGAAATGTGCAATACACCCATCTATGGAATAGTAAAATTTTTCTTTTACTTAATGTTAACTTTTGTATTAAATCTTGTGTGCATGGATAGGATACATGTAAATGATGTTAATTGTTCCCGGATCTCATTATTTCAACCTAAAAAGTTGAGGGCACTGTGTTTCTCCTTTAACGTTATCGGAAAAGACTTTCTGAAGGTTAGTGGATATGACTGGCTTTACTGCTGGCATTGCCAGCTCCTAACACTTGGCTTCGACATTTAATTCTGCCAGCTCTGTCACGTGAAGGGATGAGGTCTGTGCCACTGGAATTCGCGCCCTTGATCTTGTCACCCTCATCAATGGCTTGGATGATCCACTGCCCATCCAACGGTTGTGTTGTAACAAGTGGCTTCTCCTTGGTTTATTCGGTGGTGCGAGGTATCCTGAACAATTTCCCAGTGTTCTACAGCAGCTCCAGCTAGCCTACTACGAACCTGTCCAGAATCCTTTGCTCTATGTGGATGCCACCGGGCCTTCATCTTGCCGAGCACCAACCTAGAATCTGCCTTGGTGATACAACTTGGTTTTTTGGTAAGTGTTGCGCTATGTAGTAAATTTTTGAAATGGTTTGTTTCCTTATCTTTCCTCTTACATGGTTTTGTTTGAATTATTGCTCAATTCATCTAATGGATTTTCTTATTTGGTTTGTTCCATGGTCGAGAATGGTGTTTTCAACCTCCCGCATCTGCTCATTGGGTCTGGTTGATGCTATTTGGCCTCTCGAGTTCTTCCAGCTCCTAAATCGCCTAACAGGTATGTTTTTATCAGCAGCACTCTCGTTATGGTCAATTGCAAGCTTGGTTTCCAGTTATTCATTCCTTGAATGGGAACAGAGGAGTTTCTCTTTTGGTTTCTTGGAAAAGTCCAAGCGTCCCATGGCCTTACGTCCACTCTTCATTGTTTGACACAGAGAGATGGTGAATTATTACGCCATACTAGAATTCCCTACACCCTTCCAGCTTCAAGGAAACTTGTCCTCAGTGTAGCCATGCCGAACCAAGGTCCTGGATATTTCGTTGTTTATAAGCATGGACATGCCTTCGGGCTTCTCTTGAATTGTTATGTAATTAATTTATATTTATGGACATAGCACAGGGTAAAACCCTGGTGGATACCTCTCGTTTGGTTACAGTTTGTTAATACAACGTATCGTTGTTGTTTTCTTCCATTTGTCGAGTTAAGTTATAGCCTTCACGAACATTCTGTATGTTATTTCAAAAAGTATTGGCTTAACCTCTATTGTGTGGTGTGTTATCTATTATAACGTTTTTGTTTTAGTGTTACTCTCTAGGATTTTGGAATGATGGCAGTTTATCTGTGGATATCTCATTGTAATTTTTTTTGTTAATGCACAATTTTGTATATTGAAGCACCACTGTAAGATTTTCACCTGTTAGATTTCTCCTTGTCGCATTCTGTAAAAGCCACCCCCCATATGGAAGCATGATGTCTGTTTGGCAATCCTGTGATGCATGAGGGAATTCACCTTCGGAACTAGCCTTAGCATTCGGCTGGCCTACCATGTGAATAGTTTTACGATTTTGTATTATATTTTTTTCTAAACCTAATATCACTACCTAGAGGTCTAGTTAATGGTTTAATGTAGCAGTAGCATGAATATCTACTGTCGTATGGTTGGTTAAATGCAAGTTAATTCTTCTGTTATTTATTTACATGGATATATCTTTGCTTTACTTTCAATTTCAGTTGGGATATTTGCGAATGGAAAAGAAGACAAGGGTTTTGTATTTTTTTTAAAAGATAATTAAAACCCTTACAAACACTCTTTCTGCCACTTCAATCATTTTCCTCAGACTCTTGTAGTTGGTGGTCCTACTAACTGTGCATTAAGTTCCTATACTCATTTCCTTAAAGTTTACTATGTTCTCATGCATCCAAATGTGTATAGGAGGTAGTCTTTTTAAACATCCAAATACTACCTACTATGTAAGTTTTCTTTTTGCCCATTTTCATGGTCAGCCTCTTTCCTTTCAGATTCTACTGTAAGTTCTTGAATTTCCAACCTTATATTAATGTATATTGTATTGTCAGTCCCTGCAGACTTTGCCCATAGTTATCACTTAGTTCCATTTTAAGAGAAAACAAATCTCTGCACATCCATTAACTCCACAGTAAGAATAACTTCTAAAGGAAGACAACTATATCACCCTACGGTTACTGAAAGAAGAAACCCTCCGGACCCTCCTACAATACAAATGTATTTCAAAACAGAAATTTACCAGCTATTCTACTCCAAGGGATTCCTTTACATTCTTGGAATTGTTGTCTGTTAGGATCTTTCTGATAGTCACCCAAACCTGGGTCTGCTTCAATTCAATCATCCGACCATGAGATTCGTTTTTCAAGACTAGAATCTCCCCCCTTGCTTCTTGCTAGACCACAGTCTTCCGCAAGTTGTTTGTATAGCGAGCAGGGCTATCTGGTCATCACCAGACTTAGCCACTTTCTTTCCTTCTTGGATTCTTTTCTTTTTCCACTACCTGTCACTACAGTGCAGATTTTTCCTCCTCCCCCCTCCTTTTCTCTGGAAACTTTTCCAGTTAGGGGAGGTAGTTAGGGTTGCTTACACAACAACTGTCTTTCCACCTCAAGAGGACAACTTCCTCCTTGAGAACTACCTCCTTTCAAGGAAACACGCCTTACCTCTCATAATGAAAATAGATTATATTTAAATTTTAAACAGATAATAATAACAGGTTCAGTTTATTTTTATCACAGTAAATCAAATATTTACATTTTATCCCAGGGAATTACAAAATGCTCCAAATCAAATAAATATTTCACAAACCTTTTTTGATGCTAGAATTTCTTTCTCATAAGACTCATGAAATGGAGCTCTGTCTCCCAGATGCAGGTGTATAGACGGGCGTTAAATATGATGGGACAAGGGTGGGGCGACACCTGCCTACCCAGGACAGGGCAGATAATTGGCTTCTGATCGACGAATCTATACATTTGAGAAGCGCAGGGTTCAATGGCATTGTATTAAGTGGTTCCGAATCTCATATCCCATCCTCTGCTCTGGTTCATGCCTCCGCATGCTTCAGACTTTGGCCTCTTCAATGCAATAGTAATGGCGGGTGCTTCTCGATGCGTGAAAGGGGAAGATAAATTGAAGCTAGGCCATGGGCTATCTGTGGAGCCGCTTCCATCAAACCACTTGCATTTCTATCTGGCCTCTAGCCTCAGTTTTGGATTATGTTTGTATGGGCGCCGTCATCCCCGCTGCCTCTCGTTGCTTGAATGGGGAGGCTAATTTGGAGCTTCTCTCTGGTCTTTTAGCGGAGTCGCCTTCGTTAAACCTTTGGAATTTCACTCAGGCCTCTGGCCTTTGTTTTGGCTTATGTATAAATTGCTCTGGCCCTCTAATTGCTGCTGCTCAGCCTCGCTTTGCTCCCGTTGCTGTTGTCTCCCCTATGCCTTGTTTGCGCCATAGAATGCGGTGGTGTAGGGGTCGTCCTCTGTGCGCGCCTTATAGCCCATCTTCCGATTCACCCTCCCTCTCCAACGATTTCTTTGCCGGCCACTACCCTCGCACCCACAGTGGGAGAGGGCGTTTTCATGATTCTAACCACTGTTTGGGCTCCCCTACTCCCTGTCCTCTTGGCACCATGCCTTCTCCCATGACTGGCTTCACGCTTTTCTCCTTCAACTGTTCTCTGAACTGCCCAAGGATAACCACTCACATTATGGTGGTCTTCCATGAGGAAGCCCAATTGGGGGACCCAAGCTCTCATCCGGTGGGCCTCGGCTCTAACAATTCTCAGACTTCGAACCTCCAGATGGGGATTGGCAGCACGTCTATGCAGGCTTCGGATGCTCAAGCTTGCAGCGCTCATGATGTTGAGATGGTGCTGGTTGATCTTGGTCCTTTCGAATCCGAAGCTGCTCTTGCCAGGGATCTACTTGCAATCTGTTGGTGCCGTATAGTTGAAGAGCCTCCAGATGATTAGTTTGCTCACCGTTTTCTTGTTATCTTGCCTTGCGGCCCATACAATTGGGCAAGTTTATGTTCAAACTGCTATGTTGAATTTTTCTTTATTTTTGGAACTCTGTAAACTCTGCAAAATCAAGAAGATCATAATATGCTCCCCTGCGTGGGTTTTGGTAATATGTTCAAGACTTATTTCCCTGTCATTGGGCAGTCTCCATATATGTTTATCTTGACAACTCTGTCTTTCACCAAGGCAGTGGTTTTGACTACAATCACGATGTATTTCTACTCCCTTTGTTAATAGATTAATCTTATTTAGAAAAAAAAAATGGAGCTCTGTCAATACACTTGGCTTCCTTCATGTGCACATGGATACAGGCGAAATGATAATTTTGAAAACCTTACTTTATATAAATACCATAAGAATATTATTGCCAAAACAATGGGCTGTAAAAAGGTGAAAAAAAATGGTAAATTTATTATTTTTCCTTGATTTTATTTTAATGATTATTATTATAATTATTTTTTAAGAGAAATTCTTCGGCGTGAATCACAAGAATAAATCATTTGTCGACGTGTCGACAAATGATTTTCTTGTGATTCACGCCGAAGAATTTCTCTTAAACTTGATATGGATCACAGAAGCCTCAATTCAACAATTATAATTATTTTTAAATGTAATTTGATAGAGTCAAAATGTTTAATAGGGGATCATTTTGAAAACTTTACCTGATATAAATACTCTAAGAATACTATTGGCAAAACAATTAGATGTAAAAAGGTGGACTAAAAAAGGGCAAATGGTAAATTTATTTATTATTTTTCCTTATTTTTGTTTTGTTTTGTCAAATTGTTTGTGATCCTCCAGGCTTGGATCACCCCCGGCCTAGGCCACACTAGCCCTAACCTGACTGGATTTTTTAGTATGTCTCCTCACCTTAGAATAGGGCACAACCACCCTTTTTAGTATGTATCCTCACCCAAGCACAGGGCACAACCATACTCTGAGGTTTGATCTTGGGTCGCATTGTTAACTAGGCCCATCCTCAACCACTTGTACTAGTGGAACTTGACTTTTCCTTGATTTTATTAGTGTTAGTAATTTTTTTAAAATATAATTTGATTGAGTCAAAATGTTAAAAAAACAGGATAAGACATTACAATATCTCTTCCATATTAAACTAAAAAACACTTCTCAAAACAATAAAAATAAAACAACTTTAAAAAAACTATATAATTATATCACTAAAAAACTATATAATTATATCACTACTTTTTATGATTTTTTATTTAAACAAAACCATAAATATAAAATAAAATATATTCATGGCATCATAGGCCTACATGATAGCCATTTCTATATATATGTGTGAAAAGCCATTTAAAAAATGTCACCAAAATTATATACAAAATTTTAAATTGATTTAGACTAAACGATGATGGGGATGGATCTTTTAGCGAGAGCATTATTTCACATATTTTATTTTTTCTTTTGGGTATGTTAGAAAAGCTAAGAGCATAATCTTATGTACATATAAAAAAAAATATCTCCATTACATTATCTATATGTTATTTTAATTTTTTCTAATTTCGTTAAAACAGTGATTTAATAATTATTATTTATATCAATCTATATAAAAATAAAACGAATAAAATTTCTTAAATAAATAATAAAATTCTAATAAAATTTTGATTTGTAAAAGAAAATGAGAATTGGATTACTTAAAGAATATGTGATTGTAAGATATTTATTCCTTTTCAAGAGTTTATATTAAAGAATCATTTAAAGTATTTATTCCTTATTTTATATAAAATGAAAATATATTTATCACATCACAGTCATAACTGTATTAATAAAATGGAGGATCTTTGACTTGACTAAAGAGTCATAAACATGGAATTTATGGAAACAAATACCAACATCTTTGTAGAAAAAGAAATAAAATCCTTGACTTGGACTAAAGGGTGATGTAGGCTAATTTGTTGAAAAAAAAATGTGACTGCTTATTGGATAGAATATAATATTT
>APFE031115208.1:27751-55092 GCA_000404065.3 Pinus taeda | reverse complement strand
ATAAAATAACGTTACACATTTTCTACGTCCAGAGAAAAAAATTGAGAATCCAAAAATAAATAAATCCATGTGGAATAAAAATGTTTTTGTCACATTATGCCCGTGATAACACCACAAACACACTATATCCATAAAGGTGAAAATCATTTTTGAAAATTAGTACCATAATTATATAAAAATGATTTAAAATAAAATCCTTAGTAAAAAGACACAATTACACACAATTTTATGTAAAGTAACCCACGTCATTTTCACCATTTATTTGGACTTTCTAACAATTTCCTAGTCACCTTAAACAACAATTTCTTATAATTGTTTTCATGTCCCACATGCTCGTCATTTACCCTTCATTACCTTTTCAGGGTGGACATGATAACTTTATATGCCTACATAGACAATATATCCATAAACGTGAAAATCATCTTTGAAAAACCTACCATAACTATATAAAAACGATTTAAAAGGGTCTTTGTTTTGAATTAAAAGTGATAATGAATAAATGGTTTATAAAAAGACACAATCACATAAAATTATGCAAATATAATATATTTCCACACCATTTTCATTACTTATTTGGACTTTTCAAAACTTTTAGAGCCACCAAAAACAACAATTTCTTACCATTATTTTAGACTACACTACCTTTGGGCATGGGTCAATGACAAATATGAGTGAGGAGGGCGTGGATTATTCTGTGGCGTTACACCACATAGAAGCTTAGCCTATTGAGATCCAATGTAAGGAGAGGTGCTTTGATCAACAAGGATGCTCTTCCGGATTTGAACTCTTCTCAAGAGGTGCCTAACCCATCCTCGATGAAAACAGGTGAATCTCCATTGTGAAAGGAACCCTCTGTGCAGTCAAAACCAATCCCAGCAGTCCCATCAACGAGTTGGGCAGATTAAGCAGAGGAAGGAGAAGTAGCTCAAAATCCTTGTTCAACCCGATCTTCGGTTGTCATTCCTTTGTATCACAAGTCAGAGGTTCAAAACATGTAACTTTTCTAAAATAGATCGATGGTCTTGGATTCTCTAGAGGTCCATTGAAGAAGCTATTTACTTGAAGCACTATTATCTCATACTTGGACTGGCTCAATCAACATGGGCCCCACAATCAAGCACGTAGTCTAACGAGGTGGAGGAGTTGCCTGGAAAGTTATGGAAATTTCGGTCATATTTAGAGAAAATCTGGCAAGGATTTTTGTAAATTCAAGTTATAGTTGTTAAACTTCAAAATTTTGGGTGTCCTAGACGTTTTTGATGGTGTTGAATCTATTTCCACCATCAAAAACATGATTCGAACACTGCCTCTACAAGATTTTTTAGACAAAAATTTACCCAGATTTTGGCCACTTTTGGCCATCCGGGCAACTCCTCTGCCTTGTTAGATGACTCCCAAATCAAGAGGTCACGCTGTTGATCCGAAATTGGATCCTTAAACTCTCTTAAAGCTACCCGAAATCTGTAAAAGCTCATACCAAAGTTTAAAGTCTTATGGATGTTGAAGCCTATCAGAAATAACCTTTGAACAACGACAATTTGTAGCTAGCACAGAACAACGAGGAGCTTTGGTCAAAGCGCATTGACCGTTGGCCCAGGGGAACTGTGCATGGTGCAAAAACGATAGTTAGGAGGCTCAGACCAGAAAACAGAGGTTGTTTCTAATGCGCTATTATCACATCGCTGGGAAAAACCCCTCGAGAAGGAAAAGCCCCGAGTGCACGGTCACAAGGAAAACCCGGAAACTGTGGGAAAAGCATTGAAACGACAGGTGGGTCCTGCACTCCAAAACAGACGGAATATCGGAAGCATTTTGGGTGGTAAGAATAATTGTCAGAGGACCCAACGATGCCATACAGTGATTGACGCGTGTATGGCAGATGAGAGAGAAAACTGCTCTCATTGCGGGCTAATGTCTGAGCAAGTCAACTGCACGATAAGAGCAATAACCGTAGGATCTGGAGGCCCTAGATCTAATCGCAGAGATTGCGCCCGATGGGAAACCGGATTTGATGGAGAGAATAAGCTTCGACACATAAAGGTTGAAGTCCAATTGGATCGCTGAGTTGGTGGATGAATCATTTCACAGAGTAACCGAAGTAACGAATCGTTTAAGGAAGAGTTGGCTCAGCTCATGAGGAGACAAGTGGCCACCTCTCTGTGAAGTGTTACAGTGATGATGATGCAGAGCAGGGAATTCCAGCACAAAGGTAGGCAATCCGAAGATCCGGGAGAGGAAACGAACAGACAGAGAGTAGAAAAGAAAAAAAAAGCAAACAACGAGAAGACATTGAATGCGAAGAGAGTTTGGGAAGTCACTTGGAGGTCGAGTGGAAAAGCCAGAGAGCTCAATTGACAGTAGCATATTACTGTTGGAGTTGCTTGGAAGTCGAGTGACTCATAAAGGCATGTAAAAGGCTGGGAGAAAGAGCTTAGAGAAGCTAGAGCCAAGAGCCAGAGCAAGCGCCAGAAGTGAGAGTTTAGAGCCTGAACCTGAGTTGGAGCCACAGAGCCAGAGCTAGAGTCAGAGGCACAGCGAGAGCAAGAGCCAGAGCTAGAGCCAAGAGCCAGAGCCAGAGCCAAAGCCAAGAGCTAGAGCTAGAAATCCGAAGAGCTCCAAGATCCAAGGGATAGGATGGTGTTCTGAGCCCAATGTTCCTGTATAAAATGTTGGAGTTAAGTGTAGGCACTTGTAAAAGAATTATTGCCATAATCCCAAAGAGCCTAATCGAGTTGATTAGATCTCAAGGAGATGTAGCCCAAGATATCAGGGTGAACTCCATATTATATTGTTGTCTTATGTGTTTGTTTTTATTGCTGCTTTAACTACTGTTATATGCATTTATATATCAGTTTAAGTACCTTCCCATATCAGCACAAACAACATATTTTAAAGTAAATAATCAGCTGAAAACAAATACAACCATACACCCATATTGTCAAGCATTTCTTATTTCCACATTGGTTAATAAAATAGTCTTGGGAAAATTTAAAGCTTTGGAAGTGGGAGAGGTTCTTGTAAGTTAGACAAGAAGCATAAGAGCCCCATTTTCATATCAGGTGGTATCAGAGCTTAAGATTGATTAACCCCACCTTCAAAGAAGGTTGTATCAAAATGCTTGATTGACAGGGCAAAGATTGCTTGTTTGAAAAGTGTTTGGATAGTCAAGGATTCATTGCCTCATCGATTGTATGCTTGGTTGTAGATTGACTATTGTTTGAGTTTGCAGAGGTGAAGGGAAAGCTAGTGATAGCTCAGTCCAAGAAGGACAAGAAGGAAGAAGAGTTGAAGGCATTCTTCAATCCCAAAGGACCTCAAGGCAATCCTTGAAGCATAAGAGGTTGTTGCAAAAGGTTGCTTGAGTAAGCTCTTTAATAATCTTGTTTGAAGTTCTTTTATGCATTTTGAAAATGACAACTTCTACAAGTGAGTTCTCAAATTCTTCTTGCTCTCGAAGTTCCTTTGATGGAGACATGAAGCAAGACTTGTCCACCATGCTAGATATGGTGAGAGAAATGCATGAGGATGGAAGGAAGAGAAGCATACTTAGAGAGCAGTTGAATTTCGTGGAGGAAGAGAAGCAGATGCTTTCTGACAAATTGCAGGAAATGGAGAGGAAACTTCATATTGCAAGAATGAACCTGAAAAGGATGCATGAGTTGGAGTCACAACTATTTGTTGTGAAAGAAGCCTTGGCCAAGTATCAGCTTGAAGAAGAGGTAAACCATTCCTGTTTGTCTTCAAATTCTTCTAAGAATGCTTATATTGGTTCTTTTGAAAAACATACCAGAGGCATAGGTTCCAAGCTAATGTCCAAGATGGGCTATGAAGGAAAAATATTGGGCAAACATGCACAAGGTATTGTTGAGCCAATAATGGTTTAGGAAAGGCCTAAGTATTTGGGCCTTGGCTATGGACAGTCTTATGGAGAGAGTTCCAAAGTTGCCATGAAGGCCGTTGAAACAGTTCCAAAAAGCAGTTTCATTGCAGGTCCTCTACCTCAGAAGTGTGAGGATTGTGTTCAGGAGGAATGCAATAGTTTGAAACATCATTCGCATGATGCAGGTGTTCAAAAGCACATACTTGAACTAGAGAGTTGTGGAAACTCTGACAACCTTGAAGAAAGTGATAGTGTTCCAAAGGGAGTTACTTCTTCATTTGTCTCACCTCCTCCTGAAGGCAATAAAGGTGAAAGAGGCAGGTATAAATCCAGTTCTAAACACATTCCTTTTGATTTTGTAAGGCATGGAAAAAGAATTGCATGTTCCTTTTGTGGTTTGGATAACCATTATGTTTCTAGATGTTGGAAGAGGAGGGTTGCATATAGTAAACTTTTGAAGGAAAAGAAGCAAGTAGCCAAAGGTCCACAGGACAAGGCAAATCATGTTGTCCAAATGATGAATGTGTGTTGCACTTACTACCATAAGCAAGGGCATCTTGTTGAAATGTGTTGGACTTTGAATCCAGCACTGCTTCCACCAAAGCTAAAGGAGAAGGTGGAAAAAGAAAATGGCAGGGATGGAAATAAAGATTCCATGATTGATGTGGTTCAAGATGATTCACACATTGATGCTGATGTGCAAACAAAGGAGGGACCTTTGAAATGGATTGGTAAGAAATGGTTAGAATTCTTATCCAATTAAGGATGCATGTCTAGTGATGCATCTGTTTGCATTTATTTGTGGAATAAATGCAAGTTGCAGGATCTTACCAAATGGTAAATAGAAAGAAGTTGAGTAGGAAACTCACTTTATTGCTGCAACAATATGTTCATTTCATCTTCGAAAGTACAGTGTACTTAAGGGAAAGTTGATAGATGGAATGCATGCCTAAGCATGAGATGCATGTGATGCTGGCTTTGGAGAAGTTAACTTGGTTCCTAAAATGGAGATAAGGATGAAGTGTTTCATCTTTTGGAAAAGAGTCCTAAAGGTCTTTTTCCTACATGCTTGACTTGAAGGGTCATTTGTTGTAAAGGCATGTTTTATTGGCTTGTAATTTGTATGTAGATGTGAGACATGGGAGGGTTCACAAGATGTGAAATCTGTTTCTTTGTTGAAGCAGGAGTTAGCCCATGCAGTTGTTGTCTGTATGCCTGCTATTGTTAACAATTGTTGTTGGCAGCTTTTCAAACAGGTACAAATGAAAGTTTTGTGGAGCAGATGTACTTCACATTTGTTTGAGCCACCTTGGATCAAGGATCAAGGCAAAGAAGCTCAAACTACCTTCTATAAACTTCACAGTAGAAGTTCTGCATGAAGTCAAAGAGGAAAACCATTCTTCTCGAGACGACCAACCCATCCAAGAAGGGAAGTGGTTAGATATTTTGGCTCAGAGGCACTATGCGAAGGAAAGTGTAGGGAGGCTGAAAGAAGAGGGTGTTGTTACTCTCATGTACTGCTCAGACCAGTATATCAGTCTTTTGGTGGACCAAAATTTCTTTTAGTGGGAAGGCGTGATCCGAAATTGGATCCTTAAACTCTCTTAAAGCTACCCGAACTCTGTAAAAGCCTATACTGAAGTTTAAAGTCTTATGGATGTCGAAACCTATCATAAATAACCTTTGAACAATGAAAATTTGTAGCCAATACAGAACAACGAGGACCTTTGGTCAAAGAGCATTGACCATTGGCCCATGGGGACTATGCATGGCACAAAAACGACAGTTAGGAGGCTTAGACCAGAAAATGAAGGCTGTTTCTGATGAGCGATTAGCGCAAAGCACTGGGAAAAACCCATCGAGAAGGAAAAGCCTTGAGCGCATGGTCACAAGGAAAACCCAAAAACTGCGGGAAAAGTGCTAAAACGACAGGCAGGTCATGCGCTCCAAAACCAATAGAATATCGAAAGCATTTTGGGAAGTAAGCGGAATTGTCAGAGGACCTAGCGATGCCATATAGTGATTGACGCGTGTCTGGTGGATGAGAGAGAAAACCACTCTCATCGTGGGCCAACGTCCGAGTAAGTCAACCGCACGATAAGAGTGATAGCTGTAGGATCTGGAGGCCCCAGATCTAACGGTGGAGATTGCACCCGATGGGAAACCAGATCCGACAGAGAAAATAAGCTTCGGCACATAAAGGTTGAAGTCCGATTGGACCGCTGAGTTGGCGGGTGAATCATTTCACATAGTAATCGAAGTAATGACCCGTTTGAGGAAGCGCTGGCTCAGCTCATGAGGAGACAAGTGGCCACCTCTATGTGAAGCGTTACAGTGATGATGATGCAGAGCAGGGAATTCCGGCACAGAGGCAAGCGATCCGAAGATCCAATAGAGGAAATGAACAGATAGAGAGTAGAACAAAAAAAAAAAAAAAAAGCAAACAGTGAGAAGACGTTGAATGTGCAGAGATTCTGGGGAGTCACTCAGAGGTCGAGTGGAAAATCTAGAGAGATCAATTGACAACAACATATTGTTGTTGGAGTTGCTTGGAAGTCAAACGACTCACAAAGGCATGTAAAAGGCCGGGAGAAAGAACTTAGAGAAGTTAGAGCCAAGAGCTAGAGAAAGTGCCAGAAGTGAGAGATGAGAGCCAGAACTAGAGTCGGAGCCATAAAGCTAGAGCTAGAGTCAGAGCCATAGCCAATGCTAGAGCCAAAGCCAGAGCCAAGAGCTAGAGCTAGAAAGCCGAAGAGATCCAAGAGCCAAGGGATAGGACGGTGTTCTGAGCCCAATGTTCCTGTATAAAACATTGGAGTTAAGTGTAGGCACTTGTAAAAGAACTATTTCCATAATCCCAGAGAGCCTAATCGAGTTGATTAGAGCTCAAGGAGTTGTAGCCAAAGATATCAAGGTGAACTCCATATTATACTGTTGTCTTATGTGTTTGTTTTTATTGCTGCTTTAACTACTGTTATATGCATTTATATATCAGTTTAAGTACCTTCCCATATCAACACAAACAACGGATTTTAAAGTAAATAATCAGTTGAAAACAAATACAAGCATACACCCATATTGTCAAGCATTTCTTATTTCCGCATTAGTTAATAAAATAGAGTTGGGAAAATTTAAAGCTTTGGAAGTGGGAGAGGTTCTTGTAAGTTAGAAAAGAAGCCTAAGAGCCCCATTTTCAGATCAACGATGAACGGATGTATTATATATTCAAACCATTTGCATATGTAATTGATCTTTTGACTTCTACCCCACTCAAGGTAGGGAGTTTCTGCCCCACAACCTCCTTGTTTGGACATTCTTCGTTGAAAAATTTGGTCAAAGAATCACTTTAAAAAACAACGACATGAATAACACGATCTTATGAAAACTAAAAAATATTCATCATATTATTCTTAGACATGATAACCATGTATGTCTATAAAGTGAAACTCCTAAGAAAAAATTATGTTAAAGAATCAAGACTAGAAAACAAAAACAACATTATTTTATTAAAAAAAACATAATATTATGAAAAGAAAAAGCACCATCATATTATGCTTAGAAATGATAACTAGGTGTATTTACAAAAGTGAAAATCTTAGAAAAGGAATTATGTTATAGATTTTTTTTTTTATCAAAAGAGTTTGATTAGTTCACTAAAATAGTACAAAAGGTATACATGATAACTCTTGCTCACTCGACTTCACTCCAATCGGATTTGTTGGTCATGAGATAATAACAAAATATGAGAATAGGCTGCCAGGATTTACAAAATATCAACCGGAAAAAGAGACCATAAAGCCCAAAAAACATAGAGTATGAGAAGGCAACTGATATTCATCAAGGGAGAAGAGGTAAATCAAGACCATGACCAACTCCACATACATTTGGGGGCCGAGGATCACTGTGAGCATGAAACTCCACATGTGCTAGACACCCCTCCATATGGTCTAGGAAATCATTGGTATGTCGTTGTATCCTTCATATGGATCCCATACAGTCTAAGATGTCCCATTAGTTTTGTTGCATATTGTTTAGGAAGGATATGAATTTATTGTAGTCATCATGCCTTTGTTTTTGTATCTCCTCCAACATTGCCAAAATACACCTCATCTGAGAATCCATTTGTTCCAGAGTGGGGGGTTGGTCCACTCGGCTCGGGGAGAGGTCTTGGTCCTAAGCTAATTCGCCATCAAACTCAGCTCTCACACCCACCTCGTTCGACATTGCTTCACTGCATCCCACATGTTGGCCCTGTGACCCCATCCCCCACCGAGTTTGACCCCTTTTCCTAAGCATCGCTGGATGCACACCAGAATACCTGAAAAGAGACCCCATGAAAGCACAAGACCAAGCCTCATGCCAGATGGCCCCAAACCACCTGACTCTAGCAATAGGCTTAGTGGCACTCCTCACCAAAGGGACCGACTTCACTAGAATGTGGCTCAAACTATGCCATTTTCCTTCAAGCACTAAAATCCCACCAAATTCCCCTGGGTAGCCTACCTTTCCCTGACCAGGCCCAACTAGCACCAAAAATTCACTACTCCCCACGCCACCCCCATAGACTATAGAAAAATGGGGTCCTTGGCTAGGGATCCCCCAATTCACCACTCTCCACCAACAAACACAAGAAAATATAAAACAAAGACACACACTCAAGAATGAAACCAAAACCAACAACCAAGGGAAACCAAACCACAGAAACAGACTTACCCAAAGGACTGTGTGAGAGAAAAAAATCGTATACCAGAAGCACCACTAAGAATCCTTGAAATGTTGAGAGTTCTAACACTGTTGTGTAAGACTGAGACACTAAGAGTTCCAACATCCACTTGTGCCCAAATCCTAAATAGGCATTTAAACTTTGCCTCAAAATTGTCTAGAGAGTTGTGCCTTACTGGTGGAACAATTTCCCACAAAATAACCAGAGTATTGAGCATGCATAGGTTGACAACCTATGAATAGTCATTGACATATCCACGATCGTTCCGTTCTCCCATACCACAAAACCACCAATAGAGGAACCAAACCATTGTCCAAGGTTTATAAGCCCGATCTTACATCTTGAAGTTTCCAATTGTCCCATGCAAGGTGTCCTAGTAGGTCTTTTCCATCATGTCACTTGTCATTATATATGTTCCCCTCCAAGCCAGTGAATGCTGGTAGTCCCTTGTTCTTCCACCCCATCAGGGGTGGAATTATGTTAGAAAATTACTCCAAAAAACAATGTAATCTTATGAAAAAAAAATATCATACATGTGTATAGAAATAGTAAAAATCTTAAAAAATGTATACCATAATAATTATATTAATGTTTTATTTTTTAATTTAAATTATGAGAGTGATTGAAGATTATTATATATATATTATTTATATTTATTATATAATATATAATATATATATAAATTTTATATATATATAATTGTAAACCAATAAAAATATTTTTCATAACATATTAACATCATTTTCAACACTATTTTTATACTATTCTAAATCCATTGTCATTTTAAATAACAATTTCTAATTATTATTTCCATGTAATGCTAGATATGATATTTTTATGTGTAAAATAAAGGGAAACTCATTTATAATTATATAAAAAAATATTTCAAAATTTTCACTTAAATTAAAGAGTGATACAAACAATTCCCATTAGTCAAAACATTCATTAAGAGGAGGAGATTTTAGAGGAAGAAGACCAGATCAATGAGGTAGAGAAAGAGATTTTGTTAAATGTTACACATGCAACAAAATTGGTCATAAGTCGAGTCGATGTCCAAATAATTTTTCTATAAATCAAGGAAGTATATTGATTGCTCAAACTAACACAAAAAAGTGTGTCAAACCATGCGTACATGAGAATTCACTAAAAACTCAAGAAACGTTAATGATGAAGAGAGTCCTATTGAAACCAACTAAAGAAGTTAATGAACCTCTGTAGAGAAAAACATTGTTTAGAACTCCTTACAAATAAAAAGATAAATGTTGTAAAGTTGTTATTGATAGTGGAAGCAATAACGATTTGGTGTTTATATAAATTGTAAAGAAATTTGGCTTAGAGAGGACAATGTGTCTTACTCCCTATAGAGTATCATGGCTACAAAAGGGACATCAAATATTGGTCAACAAACAATATGAGGTGGAGTTTCAGACCGGGTGCTCCAAAGATAAGGTACTTTGTGATGTTATACCTATGGATGTATGTTATGTCTTGTTAGGTAGACCTTGGAATTATGAAAAAAATGCCACACATGATGTAAGAAAAAATACCTACACTTTTGAAAATCATGGAGAGAAACATACACTCTTTCTCTTGAAAGATGGAAGTTTACTCTAAGAAAGCAATACTAATGTGCTACTACTCAGTGGAAAGAAGTTACTGCAAGAAACTAGACATGAGGAGATAAAATTTACTTTGATTGGTAAGCCTAAGGTAGTCCTCATGAGCACAAATTTGAGTGATTTTACAAAAGAAATTAAAAGTATATTGAATGAATTTATTGATATTGTACTTGATTTTATGAAAAATCTGCCTCTCATAAAACATATCATCCATCACATAGAGTTAATTCCAAGATCTATCCTTCCTGATAAAGAAGCTTAGAATATGACTCCAAAAGAGAATGTGGATATCGCAAACCATATTAAAAAATTGTTGGATAAAGGTCTCATCTAAGAAAGCTTAAGTATGTGTGTTGTTATCACAGTATTAACTCCAAATGAGGATGGAGGGTGGAGAATGTGCATTGAATCTAGGGCCATAAAAAAAAACTTACAATTAGGTATATTTCCCTTACCTCGCATTGATGATCCACTAGACTATTTAAGTGGCGTTGAATAGTTCTCCAAATATATTTGAAAAGTGGATATCATCAAATTTGAGTGAGAGAAGGATATGATGGGAAAATAACTTTCAAAACAAATGGTGCTCTGCATGAATGGTTAGTAATGTCTTTTGTATTGAAAAATTCCCTAAGTACTTTCATGAGGTTGATGAATGAAGTCTTTAAAGAATTCATAGGTAAATTTGTTATTGTTTACCTGGATCATATATTAGTTTATAGTCAGTAAAAGAAAGAAAATCTAAGGCATCTTAGGATGGTTTTGTGAAAGTTGTAGCATGATAAATTACTCATTAATTTGAAGAAAATGCAGTTTCGTCAAGAAAAAATATTGTACTTGGGTTTTGTGGTGTCAAAAGATGGTTTGAAGATAGATTAGGAGAAAATCAAGGCCATAATCAATTAGCCTACCCTGTAACACCCCTAGTTACACCCATGAATGATTAATGTAATAATCATGCAATAATATGTGAATAAGGTTAGAGTGCCTATGTAACGAGTTTGAAGACCATGACTATTAGGTTGGTGAGTTGGGACATATTAATGAGGTTGTTGAGCCAAGGCTTATTTTGGGTCATGCATGATCATGTGAATATGCTAGATATGTTTTGGGGATGACGTGCTTGTGGATATATGCCTTTATAGGTTGTGAGGCTGGGAAGCCTAATATTGTAAATATGTTGTAAATATATACATATTAAGAATAAAAACATAGTTGGTTGTATACCAATTCAACAAAAAGAGTATGGGGTCCCGAGAATCCATGGAAATATAACATGGATGATATTGTTGGACACCTAATCTGCTAAGGGTTATGGTGTGGAAGTTGAACAATCAAAAGGAGTCCAAGAGACCTTGGAAGACGAATCCAAGAGTCACACCAATATATTATAAATGTATATGATGTGAATAATATATGCATTCAATGCTTACCTTTCATATTCGATCTTCGCCATGTTTATGTTTAACATGGTATCAGAGCTCTATGTTTCTTGAATAATAATGAGTGTTTTCATACACCTACCACCTCTCTGCAATTTTTTGTTTTATTCGTGCTCTGCCTATCAAAGTGAACACTTATGCTGCTAACCCTTATTATGTGGTAATTGATCTGTTTGTTGTTGTCACCTCTCTGCAATTTTTTGTTTTATTCGTGCTCTGCCTATCAAAGTGAACACTTATGCTGCTAACCCTTATTATGTGGTAATTGATCTGTTTGTTGTTGTCAGTAAATGACAGCCCCATTTATTTTATTTTGTGCGTCTCAAAGCTGAGCCCATCAGACCTGCAATGTACTAAATCAGCGGTTGTGTTGGTAGGCAGTGTATTCCTACCTGTAGCCTGTCAAATTGTGTACTTGTCTGTACTCCACACTAGCAACCAAATTGTTGTAATGTTCTTCTACTCACCACTAACAGTTTTGTCTGCACAACAGTAGGCCAAAGCCAGTGAAAGCTAAATATTTGTGTGCCTGCGACACATGGTGAACCTTGTGGACAATGTGCTTGCCTGAAGAGCTATTCCATGGCAATTCCATGGTGAGATATTTCTCTTGAATTCTTTGGAGATTACACCAATCTTCCAGCTATCCATCTGCCGGTTCTGTGCATGCTGTTGTGGACAGTGTTTAGAGAGTCTTGAATATGGAGAAGTAAACTTATAGACCTTTTCTTGAAAAATAATTACATCGACCTGAGTTGAGAGCCCCTGTTGCTAGAGGCCTTCCTTCATATCTCAGATCATCTATGGCATTTAGTGCGATGGAATTTTGACTGTTTTTGGCGCAATTCCTTGCTAGATGTTTTCCTTGTGGGTCAAACCATTTATACATCTACATGTGTCTTGCTCACTGCTTGCTAAATGATACCACTGATTCGTTGTTAAATGACACAATTGATACCTATTTCATTCTGCCCCTTCAGTTTATTTTCATTGTGCAATCCAACCATCGTTGTGCATTTGTATTGAATTGCTGTAATGTAACGACCCTTGTCTCAACTCGCACCAGTTTGTTTTGTGACTGTTCGTGTTCTTCCTCTACTTAGGTGCTCTTCTTTACCAGCGAAAGGAAATCACAATGCTCTCTTGTCTCATTATTCTAAGTCCTCAAGTTAAGGTTATGTCTGCCAAAAGGTGATTATCTCAACAATTGTCGCTAGTTATACATCGATTAAATTTGGCATATGGTTACGTTGAGCATCGTTATATACATTGACCCTGGTATGTGCACATTGGTTTTGAATTGGCTTTGAACTCAAGCATTGCAACTATGTTATGCATTGAAGGTATTAATATACGCAATACATTGGCTCATTTGGATACATAATATATACGATGTAATTGGTTCGTTGGTGTTGGAAAGTGTTCGTTGGTGTTGGTGTGTTGGTATGAAATCGTATATGGTCCATTAAATACTTTTGAATGTTGTAGTTGTGTTCCATGAAGTCATTACTCATGCATTCCATGTTGCGTTACTCATGCATTATTGATATATGATACATGACCGTGTGAAAAGATTGTGCTTCTTGGTGCGTTGATTTTTTGAAAGGGTCGTATTGTATATGGACGATATATGTTGAGAAGTTGATACACGTTGAAAACCCCATTCTTAAAAGGAATATATATGATGTTTGCTTGGTAATGGTGCATTGGTTGTTTGCATTGATTCCTTGCTATATCAATTGTTGCATAAGTGTGTATGGTTCATGTATACTTTATGAAAGTGGTGTTTTTAAACTAACACAAGTATGCATTGAGTTTTGGTGGGCTATAAGAAGGTAGTGATTGTTATATAAATTAAAAGTAGTCTTTTGTAGAGGAGAGTTTATTCATTCATATTATCAGACTTAAGACCATTACACATTGATTGATTGTTGATTGTAATATTGGTGGACTTGTTATGGCTCTAATTGTTGAAGTATTAGAGTTACTCAATACTCTGATACACTTTTCTGCTGACTTTTCTGCTGACAACACAATTCAAATCAACAATGACTCTCTCTCTGAAATTCATACTTTTCTACAATATGCACAAGACAAGATTGTTTTTTTATAGCTTGAATCTCAACTACAACAAGAGGAGTTACAATAGAAAAGGCATCCTTCTGAACTTGTTTTTGTTCAAAACAATCCTTTATTTGAGGTTGAAACAAACACCCATCAACAACCAACAAGTAATGAAATCAGTAAGGTTGAAGTTGATTCACATTCAGTGCCTAGTGTAAGAGTAGATTTGCATGCAAAGGTAGAAATTCAGCCTGCACTTCCCAAGCCAATCATCATATCTTGGGAAGAACTTGTCAACAAAAAGTACAAAAAATCCTTGGATATGATAAGGAGGCATCCTTTCATATTCCAGATTACTCAAATCCCATCAAATTTCAGAGTGTTGGATTTCTTCATGATAGTTCATCTTCAACCGTTCCTACTCTTCTTCCACAACAACCACAACAGAATGTTAGATGCCAACATTGTGACAAAGTTGGCCATGTGAAAGATCACTGTTTTGACCTTCACCCATGCAAGAATTTTGGCCAACACAGTAATTCTTCAAACAAATGCATAAAAAAAAAGCCTCCTGCAAGAACATAGATTCATCTTGGATGGATCACTTCTTAGCAATGGGCTTCAACAACCAAGAAAATATTTCAGTCATATGCCATAATTTCCTCCAGAGTATTGAAAATTCTTGTAGTTGAGTTCTCTTCAACTTCTCACCTTGTACTTGACAGGGGGGAGTGATGGCCAAATAAAAGTTTCAAATATGTATCAAGCGAGCTTGAGCCACAACCTGAACTTGCTACCTGAGCCTACAAGTAGAGATAACCATACCCAAATTTAGAGTTGTAGACATAGTCATAGAAGCCCATAAGAATGTCATTGGTTGGTGGCCTTCCTTAAACCATCACAAGTTTTAGACCTCCCTTTCCCAGGTTGAAGGTCTCCCTCTTCAAAGCATTAGATACACTTCCTCTAGCATACGACTTCAAATTCCTACCAAATTTGGAAGAGGTATGGGAATCACACTGAGAATTCTTTGGTTGATGGATTTCCTTAAACCACATCAGGTTGTATGTCTCCCTTTTCCAGGTTGAAGGTATCCCTCTTCAAATTATTAGGAGCACTTCCTCTAGCATAAGACCTCAACTTCATGCCAGATTTGGAAAAGTTCGATGAACTGCACTAAGCGTTCTAATATTGGTGGTCATCCTTAAACCACCACCGGTTGAGACCTCAAGTTCTCCCACCTTATAATTTCATTTCAGAGAGATTATTCAACCTATTAATGTCATGCATTATTGTATGTTATGTTATAGCTCTCTTCTTGGACTCGTATATACCACTTTGGATTAAGGGGGGGAATGTTGGACACCTAATCTGTTAAGGGTTATGGTGTGGAAGTTGAATAGTCAAAAGGAATCCAAGAGACCTTAGAAGATGAATCCAAGAGTCACACAAATGTATTATAAATGTATATCATGTGAATAATAGATGCATTTAATGCTTATCTTTCATATTTAGCCTTAACCATGGTTGTGTTTAACATATATAATTTATTAAGTATGGGAAAAGTGACTATATTCCATGGTGGATTTAGAGTGTGCCGAGTGGAAAATAGAACTCATGCATGTAGAAAAAAATATGTTTTCCCTAAGAGTGGGATTCATATCTAGAGTCATTTATAGATTCATAAATTAAAGCATGAATTTTGAATTCAGTCATTCAGGAGTAGATTGGGGGATGACAGTTGGTTTCTAGGCCTAGAGGGTATTGGGAGTTGCAGATGGAAACAAGAGCTCCTAGAGCCTCAAATTTGAGACCATCCCTATTCAACAGTAAGGCACCCTAGAGGTGGTGGCATAGAAAAGGGAATGGGGGTGTAGAAAAGTGGTGCACCACTTGAGCGCAGATTGATGGGGGTCGTGAGCCTTTAGGTTAGGGGTTGAGGCTGCCAAGGTTGGTACCTTGGTTAGGTGTGGAAAGGATTATGTTCTGGTTTTGGATAGACTGATGTCCCATGTAATCAAGGCCCCAACAAAAGGGTGACCTGTTGTTGAGAATCTATGAACAACATGGTCTATGGATGGGTGGAATGTCGAAGGTCTACAATTAGTTGGCCTTTTGAAAAAATAAGTGTTCTTGTGTACATTTCATTAATTTATTTGCATGATTTTAACTTATTGTGTGGAAACCCTAGCTTGTGATATGAACAATTATTTTGTAAGTATTTCTTAGTATTTGTAACTAGTCATGCATTTCAATGGAATATAATGTTAGGGTTGATATGTAGGTGACAGGTTGCAACTGGGGTTAACTTTGACATAATTATTTTTTGGCCGAGGGGTTGTGGTATAAATTGGGAAATAATAAATAAAGGGGAGTTACCCTTGGCTACAGAGGTCCACTTGGCATGGTTACACCTAGTTTGGTAGTTAAATTGGCCCAATCGTGAGTTAGATTTGTACAGGAAATACTGGATGTAGGCCAAAGGCATGACAATTGGTATCAAAGTATATGTGTAATTCCTTAGAAAATTTTAAAGTCATGGGTTTTGTGTGAGTGGCATCACCTGATGGTGGGGTGGGGACATTACAAGATGGTATCAAAGCGAGGTTGCAATAGTGGGCTTACATGGGCCAGGGATAAAGCATAGGGGAATTTTTTTTTAAATGTTTTCCAATTTTTCAATACAATATTTAAAAGGAAACATGGAAACCTGAGTCAATTACACTTTTTAATTCACAAACAAGGGATTGCATTTCGAACCAATTTATTTTAAATAAGTGAAATTCGTATTTATAGAATATTTTCAATATTTGTTTCAGGTTGGGTTTCTGGAAAATACAACCTACATGATAATTGTTTTTTCTATGAAATGTATGGGAAAATCCTTGGTTGAAGTTGAAAAGAGTTACCCCTCAATAGATTTCAATTGCTAATATATTTAGACTAGTATGGATATTGGGATATGTGAACACAGTTCTATCGATACTGTAGCTTTTGGGCTTTCTTTTGATGGTCTTGAAGTGGTCAAAGAAGGCTGAAGGGATCTCTCTCTCTCTCTCTCTCTCTCTCTCTCTCTCTCTCTCTCTCTCTCTCTCTCTCTCTCTCTCTCTCTATATATATATATATATATATATTCTATGGATTTTAGTAGATGGAACGTGTGGTTTTAAGTGAAGGTGGCCTTTTAGCCTTTTGTTTGCGGTTCTAAGGTCACACATGTATGGTCAAGGGTCAAAACCCTTGGGGCACCTTGAATATGATTGCAATCATTATCAAGGCACGATTAAATCTCACTAGAATGATAACAAGACATTTATGGAATTTTGGATGTTCTAGGCCAAACCAGAACCCTTTAAAACCTTTGCAGCAAGGAGGAATTTTTTTTGGCACTATGCATGGGACTATATTTGATACATTAATCACCCTCACATGAGGAAGCTTGGCGATACAATTTGGGAATACATGGCACACATAAGTATGAATATAGTAATGGCTTAAAATTAGTTTTTGTTTAATTATGAAGCAAGTTACATGAATATCATCTTTTCACACTCCCACATGACAAAGTTCTCCAAAAGCCAATGGAGAAGATAAATGAAAATATGTTAAATAGTATAGGAAATATTTTTGAGAAAACAACGTTGTTGAGGTCTTTATCAATTGCAACGTATGTTGGGCCTTGGATGTTTAACTCAGCAAGATATATAAATTAGCATTTCATCATGAACTATTGATATTTTCCCCTTGATAGGAGTTTTGTAAAGACTGAAGTTGTTCAGTTAAATGCTCTTGGGAAAGTCATTCTTAATGATATTATTGACCTCTTATTTGATTATACTTCAAATGTTGACAAGAAACTGCTTAGTGTGTTATCCCAAAGCCAACATTGCATTTCTTAAGGAGAAAATAAAAATATCCAAGTAAGCTAACAATGTTGGCACTTATATTATTAGTTCCTTAGACTAGATTAGTGTTAAGATGAACATAACGTACATTGGAGCATTTTAATGCAGGGGATAAGAGGCCCTGAAACTTGAGACATGGAGATATTGAAGTTTCTACAATAAATATTAGCAACCATGGAAGCTTGGATACAAGTTATCAATGGTTGGCCATTGCTTTTAATCCTTTGGGAAATTACTCTTCAATATATCATATATTTAATAATTATTGGCATCTTGGTTCCTTAATAAGTGTCAGGTTCTTATTAGATAAATGAAAGACCTCAAAAATAACCATTAGTTGCGAAGGGAGCAGTGATTATGTGTCTACAAAAGTACCTATTATGGTACGCAATACATCACCTGAACATTGCAGTGCACATTAGCCAAGCAGGGTTTCCGAGGAGGGATAATTGTGATTGCAGAACCCCCCTCCTCCATTGACATCAAGGTACCCCCAAATTTTTGTCAATTGTAGATATGTCTTTTAATCACAGCCATTGATGACCAAATCAAGTCAGGCCTTGAATTAGAGGGTCCAAGGTATAAATTTGATGGGCACTCCTACTTGTCAAGAATTTTTTTATGACGGGTTTCCTTTTAAAATTGTCCTTCACATGACACTTGATTTTTATTTTTACCCATCATTTAAATTTCATGTATTACATCTTTTTTGTTATTTTTTATTGTGAGTATAAAAACGATTTTTTGGTAGTATAAGTTTTGGTTTTTGTCTTTGGAATTTTTTTAATTATGGCTTGACCATAAAATATATGTATATGATTTATATTACTTTAAAAATATCAAATATGTTATTTTTTATCATAGAAAGTTTTTTTTACAATGTATTTAATTTCTTGAATTTTGAAGAGCTCACTTCTGTTTTTTCTTTTCCTTAAGGCAAGAAAATTCTTTTACTTGCATTAGGAGAAAAATAGGATTCCACATAAGACACTATATTATTTTAATTAATTAAATAATAATAAAAATAAATTAAAATTATGATTTGACTCAATAAAAAACATTGTCTTATTAGATTATTTACTATGATTTTAAAGCATACTTTCAGTCTTAAGAAACCTTTAAAATTTTATGAATAAATGTGACTTTAGAAATAAATAAATTTAAATTATAAGTAGATTTTTTTTTGGTAAGTTATGAGAGGCAAAAGAAATATTCGTTGTATAATCTGTCCTCTAGTATGAGACTAGAGAGGCTAAGTATTTTGATTAATTAAATAATAATAATAATAATTATGATTTAACTCTGTTATTGAATAATCATCTTTATCTTATTAGATTATCTACTATGATTTTAAAGCATACTTTCATTCTTACACAACCATTAAATTTTCAAATTAAAACTAAAGTACTACGACTTTAAAGCATACTTTCATCCTTACACAACCATTAAATTTTTATGAATAAACATGACACAGTAAACCAAAAAAAAACATCCCCATTCTTGAACCTCATTCCACATGAGTGTTCCAGATGTTACTTTCATTGGAGTTGCCGCTGAAGGGTCATTAGAGCTGTTGGCTACCCGAGCTTTATGCTTCCGCAAGTCGGAAGGTTCTCCTTTAGCATCCCCCAAAGTAATGTCGATATTATGAATATACTTAAGATAAATGGTGAACATAGTGTTAATGTTGCTTATGCGATTGTCCTGTGATTTCTCAATATTCATCAATCCCTTCAAGACCAATTCAATGCCTCCCAGCCATTGGCGGATGACCCTCAATTGATTTAAGGTATCCAATTAACCATTGGCCCTTTCCTGTAATGCTTCCACTTGTAGCTTTCCGACCAAGGTATTTACATGCCATGTAGTTTCCAGGGTATGATGGTAGAGGGTCGCTCGGTCCTAGTTTCACCTGCATCAATGATCAGGTTGACCTCTTCATCTATTTAACTTTCCAGAGTATCCCTTATTTATTTGTGAAATTATTCCTCCCAAACCTACACCAATTCTTCCCCCTTTTGTGGAACCGTAGCATGAAAATCATCGACTTGTACCCTTGCCACCATTTCTATGCAAGAACTCTTACTACAACTCACCCCTTTTTCCTCCACCTTGGCTCTCCCTCTCATCCTACCCATAGAATAACAAACTTTACCCATTATCCACTCAGAAGCCTTCCCTGACTTCGATATTGCTCCTATTAAGGCTTGATTATTCCAACTCTACTCAATTTCCAAGCATAGATCGTAAAAGAGAGCCCCCTGGCCATAATTTAAAGTTGGTTCTACTATACTACTTTGTCTTTCCCAATTTTCAGTACTTTCCCTCGCCATCTTCGTATCCTATGATTTTTGGACAATACGATTGTCACTTCGTGTGAGCTTGTTCCATCTCTCCCTGTCATTCGCCTGGATCAACGATTTTGTACAAAGTAATAATCACCATTTTCCGCCTCTTGCACATATCCTTTGCTAGTATCGTACTTGCCCACCTCTCAGTCACCTCCTTATCATTTATGAACTAGCCTGCATGACATGCCTTGATGGAGGTATTCATAATTTTTCTACCTTTGGAAGTCACCTTACCCATGCAATGATCCCACGTACCCATTCTCCCACCTTGATTAAACATTCCCCTCACTTCCATGATCATGGATTAATCAGTCGTGTGAGTAGGTGGGGCTTTGTCCAAGCCCAGGCCCACCTTTGCATTTTCCTCATTGTCAATTTTCATGGAGCTATCTCTTAGCATCAACATTTGGAGTTATTCCTTGAGTTGTCCCTCTTGAATATCCGTCCATGTCATGTCAATAAGAGTTTGTGCATTGGTTACCCTTCATTAGCCAACCTATCTACCACCGCATTTGCTAACCTTCGAACCACGCTGAATTCCATTATTACCAAGATCACCAGGTGGTGTTATATGTGCTAGATTAATTTTTCTAGATGCAAGTTCCTAATGAACTTCCTTATCTTTGGGCAAGTCGATCAGCCTCACGTTCAGCAAGGACAACCAATTGTCTAGCCTATTCAACCCTCTGGAAAAATTGGTCAGCCTTAGATCCAACAAGGCCAACCGATTGTCCATTCCACTCAACCATTTGGTCAGTCAGGGAAACCCTTGGTTGTGCAAGGTAAACCCAATGCCCAGGAAGCACAACCTTCAGGGAAAATGGGTTAGCCTCAACCTCAACTAGGTCAACCTTCTAGCCAGATGGCTCAATATCAGTTCTCCCAAGGACATCCATCTGGGCCTGCTCAACCAGGCACTCAAACGCTCGTTGCTTCTCAAGCTCCACCTGGTCTTCAACCCCAACCTGGACTACAGACCCAATCCGGTCTTCAAACTCAAGTTGGGCCCCAAACCCAACTTGCTCAGCAAATGCAGCCTGGCCCCCAGGCTCAGTTTGGAGCCCAGCTGCTTTATGGTTTCCAACAGCCCCAAGGGAAAACTCAATTTTCCCCATACCAAAATTATCAACAACCACAGGTTAACCCTTATCAGAATTTTCAGCAACCATATGTTGCTCCTGTGAGTTAGGCTGGTAATCAGTGGATTGCAGGGGGTCAAATCCAGGGTCAACCATCCAGTTACAATTATAACCCCTATGGACAAAATCCCTACAGACAAAACCCTTATGGGCCAAATCCGTCTAGAAAATGGGGGAAACCAACAACTGGATGGAACTCTGGTGCTATTTCTTACCCACGGCCTCAGATGTCCTTCAACCCTTAATTACCCTTTTCGGTGACGTTGGAATTACCGGATGTGTCCAAACTGACCAATGATCCTATCCTTCATAATCTGTATTGGCCCCCGATTCTAACTAAGATTCCCAATGATTGTCCCAAATTCGATGATAAGGCTAGAGAGGATCCCCAAGCTCATGTCATGACCTATCATCTATGGTGTTCATCAAATTCATGGCTTGATGATTCAATCCGGCTCCACCTATTCCAATGGACTCTCACTAGCTCCGTCGCAAAGTGGTATATTGAGTTAACTTGCGGAACTTTTCAAGACTTTAACTCATTGGCTATGGCATTTTTAACTCATTTTTAGTTGCCGATTCGATATGAAATGGGCACACACCTCCTAACATCTTTGAAATAGAACACGGCTACGCATATCTATGATCACATTCATGAATGGAGACGTCATCGTTGTTTAATTAAGTTCTGGATCCTCGACCAGCTTTTGATCGATTGGTTCACAACTTTGTTCATCGGTCCGATAGCCCGAGACATTGCTATGGGGGCATGTGTAACTGAAGTTCAGGCCATTGTGCGTGCTCAGTATCTTGACTTGGTTTACTCCCAGTCTGGTACGTTATATGATTATTTTCCAGACACTCTGCGACCCAAAACTTCCCAAGCTTCGTCAACACCATCTGTTGATGGTGTCATAGGTTCTGTTAACGCATCCTCTCGAAAAGCTCCTGCCAACTTGTTGAAGGCCCCGAAAATCGGGTCGACAAAAAGGGGGATACCCGCCTGGTTCGGATCTTGGTTGGCATCTCCTTATCCGTTTGGTATAGCGGGTCCGACTGGGGATCTGGGACCAGTTTCCCAATTCACTGTGTGTGTGTGAGAAAGAAGAGTGTTTCTGTTCAGACTAGAATACTTCTATGTAATCTAATGCTATGCTATGCATTCTAATAAACAGAAAAACATTGAAATTTATGCTAACCCGGGGTGTGATATTTCTTCTATGTGATCTAAAAAGATTTCATACAATAACTGGTAATAAAGATCATTCATCTATCATAAGAAAAGAATTCGATAAAAATGAGCTACTTCGTATAAGAAGTTAGACGAAACAACGGTTAAAACTTATCGCATAAATGAGCTATTCATACACTAAACATAAACAAATAGTTATCACCGTACAAAAGTGCCAAATGATAACTCAGACATTTATGTCGTAACATATAAATAACTAAAAACTGAATATCACTTTAACGCATAAACATAAATGGTTAAGAGATAAAGTACCATTTATAACTAGTCCTACTCATGAGCTTTAAGCAATGATTGATTTATCTCTCCTTGATTCAACATCTACTAAGAGTACAGAAGTGCAACATCAGTAGCAGATATGAAATGCAAATATCAAATAAACCCTGTTCCATTCATTCACCAAAACCTCCTCTGAGGGTGTAAAAGTTCATGTTCTGAGGACAAGTTTTTGATAAATTTCTGGACCCTTCTCTAAATGCATGAGAAGGGTTTAAATACTACTAACTAAATAACTTATTTACAGAATTTGAGGATCCGGTTTAAATGACTATCCTCTTTCTAAGCAAAACTATTCTAAAATTAAATCTACTAACTATTTCTAAATCTACTCCTTAATGTCGCAAACATTCAATATTTTTCTGAGTAGAGTCGACTGACTGTCTTCTGCCTTTGGTTGAGTTAAGCAAACAGAAACGACAAGAGCTAGCATTATTTTCTCAGTAAAATTGATGATGTGCTTGAGAATCATCTAATGAATATGTAGCATTACCATGTATGCCTGGTAAAAATCCCATTTCAACTTGGTTAACCTTTGGACTGCTTCTGCTTTTCCTTCAGTCTCTTGTTTCCAATTTGCTTCTATCGCTGATTTCTTGCAGTTTTCAGAGCTCGCAGGTGACTGAGCAACTGGGGACCTTCCTTTTCGAACAATTTTTCTTAGTGATGCCGCTAATCGCGCATCAGAAACTGCCTCTGTTTCTTGATCTGGGCTTCCTTGATGCGGTTTTTGCCTCTTGTGCCTTTTTCTCTCATTCGGTATAAAACCCAAAATTCGTAAAAATAGTATTTCTGTGAGCTCTTGACCTTGAGAAATAAACTGTTTGTTTCTGGTATTAGCGTCTTTCAGTATCCATTCAACCATGACTATACATGAGAAATCTGTGATAGATGCCTCCAAAGAGTTCTGTGGTTTTTTTCTTCCTTGAGTGGATTAAATATGTCTTCTGAAATGTACATTGGAGCGCTGCCTTCCCTCTTCGTTGTTTTCTGCATAATGCCCTGTATTATGCTTCGTCCTTCTTTCTTGCAGTTTACATTGAGGTAGAAGTAATGATAAAGGACTAATAACAGGAAAACTTTTAAATGCCGAAGATATACAAGACATGCCACCTTACGTGAGTTATTTTTTCGAAAAACACAACATCCTACTTCATTAACAACTGGCAATAACCCATTAATTCGCATTAAAATACATGACCAACTCTTGGCTAAAAAGTTTTCTTGATGAATGTGCCAGAACCAACTGCGATGGAGGGGTCCCGCATTTTTGCTTTGCGATGTCGCAGATCGCAGTATCACAATATCGCAATGTCGCAACATCATTGTGATGTTTTTATCGCAGATCGTAGTATCGCAACTTTGAGGTGTTGTAGTATTGTGGTATCGCAATATCGCAATATCGCAGATCGTTATAATTCTTGTGTAATTCTTGTGATATTTGCGATGTGCGATGTGCGATATCGCATATTGGCGATGTTTTAAAGTTTTTCAATGTGAGTGTTTGTCTTCAGTATATGCGATGCGATGAAGTTTCGCGTCACAATATCGTCTTTTATCATTTTAATTCTTTAGAAGGTGTATCTTATCATCCTTTGCACGATGCAATATCCTTTTAGGAGTAAATTTAATTTTCTTCATTATGAAACTTAGGTTTTCTAGATTTTTTCAAGGCATTTTCCTAAGTCCATGATGTTGTAGGTTTCATCTAAAAAGAAAATGTAACACTAACTAATTTTTTTGAGGTTCCCCACTTATTTAGCATTAGCAATAATACTTCATAAGGAGGGGGGTTGTTGGTGGCCACAACAATTGGCAATTCACTTGGAAGAAATAGTTATCTTTGTGTTTCTATTGAACCTTTTGAGCTTCCAAAACAGTAAATTTTTCAGAAAATTAAACTTTATTATGGAAAGATAAAGTACATTATGCTCTAACCTGTCAATGACATTTTGCTTCAGTTATTTTCAACTTTGATTATTTACTACCTCAAGTTAGTCCTTGCATTTACATCAGTCATTACTTGGTCTGTAAAGATAAAACAAAGTCTTCTCTGTAAACCAATTTTAAAATATACTCATTTGTCGTAGGTAGAGCCTCTGCTACCAACAGGCGTTCATAGCCTCGACAGGATTTCCTTTTACCTAGAAATGATCCTGTATCCTACTAAAAAAAATCTACAATTTTCAAAGAAGAATCCATATCTACACTTATTGCTTTGATTTTCTTTTTATTCTTAAAGAACAATGTCTTGGTTTGGTGGCCAATTCATGACATAGTCATTCACTTGATTTATAACTTTGCTGAACAAGCTGGCTCGTGATGAGACCCCTTGCCTCTTGATTGTAACAATCTTGAGTCATTGCCCTGTTATGATATGCAGTGTTTGGAAAAGTCAGCAGGTTATAATATTTGTGATTATGATAAGCCGGCTCATGATGAGACCTCTCATTCTTCAAGATAAAGTGTATCCTTGGATTGTTCCTCTGAAAGTTGTGATTTCCTTAGCAGGGAGGAAGTCATTATCTTCTTTAGATAGCTTTGGACGACAATGATAGAGTTTTTGGAAGTAACTGTTCTACAGAGAATCTTTACATTGTTATTGATACCTTTCATTGCGCTGATATAAAACAATTTCTTCACTAAAGGTTTATTTTCATCAAACTTTTATGAAGTTAAAACTAGTGCCATATCTAGGCTAGACTCTTTAACTGTATCTTTCAATAGTAAAGATCAATTTTCCAAAAGATTTGCTATTTATACAAGCGAAAAATCAAAATATGAAAGAGAGTTGGTATCTTTTTCATAAATGCCTAATGTAACCATTCACAACTGGTTTTATTCTGAAAAAGAGAAAAACTATTACTCTATGAAATAGAAGAATAATCTTCTATGGAAAATATTTTTTAAGAATTTGTCCATTGACAGGCAAAGAGTCTTTTTTACCTGCTAAATCCTTTAACACAAATGTTGATGGACCTACGACTTCTACAATTTGAAAAGGACCAAGCCACATTCTTTGAAATTTTGTATGTTTACCCTTTTCTTCGTGTGCCTTGTCCCATTTTAAAACTAAATCTCGCACCTGAAATTCTTTTTTGGTCATTATATTTGAATCAAAAGAGGATTTTATTAGTGCCTGATGATGAGCATGTGTTTTCTTAGCTTGTTCTCGCTGTTCTTCTAATTTGATTATTTCCATTTTCCTTAAGTGTAATGAGGAAGTTGGTACTTCATCAATGTATTGAACTAGAGACAAAGAAGCAATTGCTAGATGAGTCGGAAGAACAACTTCTCTCCCATAAACTAAATTAAAGGGAGAAGTGCCGATGGAAGCTTTTTTTGTTATTCGGTCTGCCCATAAAGCGTATATTAAGGATTTATGCCAATTTTTCTGATTTTGGTCTACTGTTCTTTTGATAATCCTAATTAGGTTTTTGTTTGTAGACTCGGCTAATCCATTGCCTTGTGGATAATAATTGGCCAAATATTTAAGTTTGAATCCTCTTTTAAGTGCAAATTCAGTCATTGCATTTCCAGAAAAGTATGATGCATTATCGAACATTAAAGCGGAAGGTAATCCAAACCTGGTGATTATAAATTGATCTATGAACTCAATGATATTTTCAGCATTAGCCGTCTTGAGTGGAACTGCTTCTACCCACTTAGTAAAATAATTTGTTGCTGTAAGGATATATCTATGCTGCTTGGAAGAGTGAGGAACGATCTCACCTATTATGTCCAATCCCCACTGACTGAAAGGTTGGTCGATATTAACTAGTTGTAGTGGTAAGGATGGCTTCTTCTGTCTTCCAACAATAGTTTGGAAGACTTGACATTTCCTCACATAACTGTGCGAGTCTTTGAATAACGTGGGCCAGTAATATCCTGCGCACAAGATTTTATGTGCAGTAGCATCTCTAGCGTAGTGTTCGCCTGCTGGCCCGTCGTGGAGTTCTTGCAAGACTTTATCAGCTTCAGATTTCTCAAGACATCTAAGGAGAATAGAATCGTAATTCATTCTAAAAGGAATATCATCTATTAGCTGATATTGTTTGGCTTTTAATCTTAGAGCTCTTTTCTTAGTGTAATCGAGGTATGAAGGAGCATATCCATTCTTAAGATAATAAATAATATCAGCATATAATGATTGCTCATCATTTAGGCTTACCTCGCACACTTGTACCTCTATAGATGGGATTTCAGAAATTTGCGACGCTCCAGCCAGCATTTTGCAAAAGCCTTGACCTCTTACACTGTTTGCTGGTTTAATTTCTATGTCATATTCTTGTAAGGCAGTTACCCAATTGGCCCTCTTCTCACCCACATCCTTTTGTACCAGAAGATTTCTAACCGCTGGAAACGGTACTATAATTTTGGTGTGAGTTTTGAGTAGAAAAGGTCTGAAGTATTTGATCGCTTTGAAAACAGAATAAGCCTGTTTCTCCACGTCTGAGTAATTTAATTCAGCACCTTGCAAATTTGAACTGAAAAAAGCAATTGGTGCTTTCACCTTTTCTTGATTCGTTTGAGTGAGTATCGCAGCATATGACTTATCTGAGGCAAATGTGTATAAAATAAAAGGCTCTAAAAATTTTGGAGTTGCTAAAGATGGAGCATTAATGATAGCCTGTTTGATCAGGTTAAACGCTTCATGTTCATCTTGGCCCCATTTAAAAATAGAGTTCTTTTT
>APFE031115208.1:3562-26444 GCA_000404065.3 Pinus taeda | reverse complement strand
TAATTCTATTGAAAATCTATCTGGACTAAAATCTTCCGAAGGAATGAGCTTAGAAGCTACGTTAGCTAAAAGGTCAGTGCTTGCATTCTGGAGTCTGGGAATTGATGAAATATTGAATGCTGTAAAATTCTCAGTCAGATCTTGAACTAAAGTTTGATAGTGTTTTAAATGACCTGACAGGAAATTTATAGTATTCCATACCTGTCTGACTACAATTTCAGAGTCTCCGAAGACTTGGAGATACTTTATGTTTAGCCCGATTGCTTTGTACAGCCCTTGAACTAAAGCTTCATATTCTGTTGTATTGTTGGTACAATCAAATTCGAGCCTACATGTTAACATGATTTTGTCTCCTTCTAGACTAATTAGCATGCATCCTGCTCCTGCTCCTTCGTTAGATTTAGAACCATCAAAAAATAATTTCAAAAACAAAGATCTATTTACAGGTTTATCTAAAAAATTGATACATTTTGAACTATCCGTTTGAGAAAAATTTTCGACTTGGGACAAAACGGAATGTTCTAAATATGGGGATGTATGAGCATTAAAATTTCCGAGAAAAGAATCTACTGAATAATTGCCAATTATTCTACTGTTATATGCTACTAGTTCATTTTCCCCTTCTAACTCCATTACTATGTACTTTTGATGTAATTCTCGTTCAACTTTTATTTGATTTGGCTTACCATTGTAAGGCAACCACATATGCGACCAGTCAGTTGAGAAGTATCCATGCAATTTTTCTGACCAATCCCTGCTAAGAATTAAGCCATAAAATTCAGGGATATCAGCTACTAAAATATCAATTACTTGACATACCTTCAGGTTGGATGACAATCTTATGGTTACTTGATTTAGTTCGCCGATGACTTCAACTTGAGACCGATCCAGTTGAACTATGTGAACAATGGATTTCTGTCGTTGAACGTTTAATTTGGTGCATATGGACTTCGGTAGAATATTCGATGAAGCACCTGAATCCACTAAATAATTATGTACATTTTTGTTAAAAATTTCATAAGTAAGGAGAAAAGGGGGAGTATGAGATCTTGATCTACCTCCAATTAAGGCGATGTCATTTGGATCAATGCTATTAGTCGTATTACTTGGAGGTCTTCCCATGTTCTGAGAAGCTTGAGAAATTACAGCGGCAGGTAAAGGTGCAACTAGCACAACATGTAATTCTTTCATCATTATCTTTTGTTGATGCTTTAGCTTGCTAAATTCATAAAGAGTGATATTTGCCCTAGTCTTTTTCATGTCTTCTATGATATTGTACACCATTTCATCCGAAACGATCAGTGTTTTAGATGGAGTAGGTGAATCTGTTTGGACTGGGCTAGTTTGAGTTGCTTTAGATGTCGTTTTCTTTGTTGTGACTTTATCCTTTGTTGCAGAGCTTGCGCTCTTTGGCTTTGGGGTAGTTTGGGGAGGATCAAGCTGATTTCTACTTCATGTGTTAACTGGGAATACTTCTTGATCTTCCTCTTGTGGGAGGATGAAATCCACATTCCTTGTAATTCTACAACTTCTTCATCATCGATTTGCCCTTCAGTGGCAATTTCCTCTTCCTCTTCCTCGGATTCAGCATTTGTTATAGCATTGGGTGGCTTTGAATCCGTTGACGGGCCTATTTTAAAATCTCTGTAGGGATTTTTGAAGAATTTTCTGCTACTTGCTTTTTTATGTCGACCATTTCATTAGACATGGTCTTAAGAACTTTTTGCAATCCCTCCAAATCGAATGGATATTTTGCTTTTTTTTTTCTTGGGCTCTTCTTTGAAGGTGACCTTCTTAGACTTCCAGTCTTCTAACGTGGATTTCTTCTCTAAGGCTATTATACATTTCTCTATTGCTATGGCTTCTTTCATGTTTTCAGCAAGGGTTGTTTTATTAGCCCTGTCCACTAAGATTGCTATGTTCGATGGTAATGCAGTGATATACCATTCACATTGTACTTCCTCGCTGGGCTGGGAAGTAGTAGGAATTTTGTTAAGAATCTTATTGAAATGTAGATTGAAATCTTTAATCGGTTCTCTAGATTCTGCCCTAAGGTTGGATAGGTCGTTGATTGACGTTGTCGTAGACCTGTCGTCACGAAACTTGGTTAGAAATTGGTCTTGGAAGATGTCCTAACTGGTAATAGATCCAGAGGGTAATGAAAAATACCATGATCTGGCTGTTCCTTGTAGGGTATAAGGAAATAGTCAAACAACAACATCTTCATTAGTAACCCTGTTGAGGTTGATGGATAGCATAAAGTTGTTTATGCGCTCTTCTGCTAGCATTCCTGCCTTAGGATTGAACTTGGGCAGCCATTTCTCAGTATGGGCCGGTATTTGACTCAAGGCGCAGGCATTAAGACTACCCCAGGATTATTCCATGGAGACTGGGCCATTACTAAACTACTAACAGGGGGATTCACAGAAAATGATCCCTGTGATTGAGAAGATGAGGTGATTATGATCGCAGATGATTGAGGAGGAGTTGTAGGGATTCCACTAGGTGGATTGATAATGGTTTGGGGTGGTGGAGTAGATGGTTGACTTCGCGGTGAAGAAGTTGAAATGGATGATGTTGATGAAATAGTCTCGCTGTCGGACCCTTTAGGTGACTTCCTTGCTCTTTTCCTTTTAGGAAGAGGTAGTTCGGTTGGACGAATACCAAACTTTTCACTCTTAAGTCTAGTCAGGGGATGAGCAGGGTTATACTGCGAAGTCGCGCTGCTTGGAGATTTATCAGATCTTTGAGGGGAAATGGAAAATCGCTGAAGTTTATGAATTAGAGATTCGACTTCAGGAGGTTCAATTACAGATTGTTCTGAAATGTCAGGATTTGTAGCAGTGGATGATACTCTAGCGACTTCTAACTCTGGATTTAAGTGTAATGGAGAAGTCAGAGGAGATGGTGAGAGTGAATTAATCTCAGAATGGTATTTTGATTTTGATTTACTTTCCATTCGGAGGTTCAAGCCCTCCTTCTAGCGCCAAATATGTTGAAGGCCCTGAAAATCAAGTTGACAACAAGGGGGATACTCGCCCGGTCCAAACCTTGGTTGGAAGATCCTTATCCGTTTGGTATAGCGGGTCCGACTGGGGATCTGGGACCAGTTTCCCAATTCAGTGTGTGTGTGTGTGTGTGAGAAAGAAGAGGGTTTTTGTTCAGACTGGAATACTTCTATCTAATCTAATGCTATGCTATGTATTCTAATAAATAGAAAAACATTGAAATTTATGCTAACCCGGGGTGTGATCTTTCTTCTATGCGATCTAAAAAGATTTCATACAATAACTGGTAACAAAGATCATTCAGCTATCATAAGAAAAGAATTCAATAAAAATGAGCTATTTCGTATAAGAAGTTAGACGAAACAATTGTTAAAACTTATCGCATAAATGAGCTATTCATACACTAAACATAAACAAATAGTTATCACCGTACAAAAGTGCCAAATGATAACTCAGACATTCATGTTGTAACATATAAATAACTGAAAACTGAATATCACTTTAACTCATAAGCAACAATGGTTAAGAGATAAAAGTACCATTTATAACTAGTCCTACTCATGAGCTTCAAGAAATGATTGATTTATCTCTCCTTGATTCAACATCTACTAAGAGTACAGAAGTGCAACATCAGTAGCAGATATGAAATGCAAATATCAAATAAACCCTGTTCCATTCATTCACCAAAACCTCCTCTGAGGGTGCAAAAGTGCATGTTTTGAGGACAAGTTTTTGATAAATTTCTGGACCCCTTCTCTAAATGCATGAGAAGGGTTTAAATACTACTAACTAAATAACTTATTTACAGAATTTGAGGATCTGGTTTAAATGACCGTCCTCTTTCTAAGAAAAACTATTCTAAAATTAAATCTACTAACTATTTCTAAATCTACTCCTTAATGTCGCAAGCATTTAGTATTTTTCTTAGTAGAGTCGGCTGACTGTCTTCTGCCTTTGGTTGAGTTAAGCAAACAGAAACAGCAAGAGTTGGCATTATTTTCTTAGTAAAATTGATGATGCGCTTGAGAATCATCCAATGAATATGTAGCATTACCATGTATGCCTGGTAAAAATCCCATTTCAACTTGGTTAACCTTTGGACTGCTTCTGTTTTTCCTTCAGTCTCTTGTTTCCAATTTGCTTCTATCGCTGATTTCTTGCAGTTTTCAGGGCTCGCAGGTGACTGAGTAACTGGGGACCTTCCTTTTCGAACAATTTTTCTTAGCGATGCGCGATTAGCGCTAAGTGCTAATCGCGCATTAGAAACTGCCTCTCTTTCTTGATTCAGGCTTCCCTGATGCGGTTTTTGCCTCTTGCGCCTTTTTCTCTCATTCGGTATAAAACCCAAAATTTGTAAAAATAGTATTTCTGTGAGCTCTTGACCCTGAGAATTAAACTGTTTGTTTCTGGTATCAGCGTCTTTCAGTATCCATTCAACCATGAATATACATGAGAAATATGTGATAGATGCCTCCGAAGAGTTCTGCGATTCTTTTTCTTCCCTGAGTGGATTAAGTATGTCTTCCGAAATGTACATTGAAGCGCTACCTTCCCTCTTCATTGTTTTATGCATAATGCCCTGTATAATGCTTCGTTCTTTCCTGCAGTTTACATTGAGGTAGAAGTAATGATAAAGGACTAATAACAGGAAAACTTTTAAATGCCGAAGATATACAAGACATGCCACCTTACGTGAGTTATTTTTTCGAAAAACACAACATCCTACTTCATTAACAATTGGCAATAACCCATTAATTCACATTAAAATACATGACCAACTCTTGGCTAAAAAGTTTTCTCGATTAATGAGCTAGAACCAATTGCGATGGAGGGGTCCTGCTTTTTTGCTTTGTGATGTCGCAGATCGCAGTATCACAATATCGCAATGTCGCAATATCATTGTGTTGTTTTTATCGAAAATCACAGTATCACAACTTTGAGGTGTCGCAGTATTGTGGTATCGTAATATCACAATATCACAATATCACAGATTGTTATAATTCTTGTGTAATTCTTGTGATATTTTGCGATGTGCGATATGCGATATCGCATATCGGCGATGTTTTAAAGTTTTTCAATGTGAGTGTTTGTCTTCAGTATATGCGATGTGATGAAGTTTCGCGTCACAATATCGCCTTTTATCGTTTTAACTCTTTAGAAGGTGTATCTTATCATCCTTTGCGCGATGCGATATCCTTTTAGGAGTAAATTTAATTTTCTTCATTATGAAACTTAGGTTTTCTAGATTTTTTCAAGGTATTTTCCTAAGTCCATGATGTTGTAGGTTTCATCTAAAAATAAAATGTAACACTAACTAATTTTTTTGAGGGTCCCCAATTATTTAGTATTAGCAATAATACTTCATAAGGAGGGGGGTTGTTGGTGGCCACAACACAACCCTGGGAAGCAAAAATCTAATGCTCCAAATGAAAATGCTTCCTAGGCTTCATCGAGTTATGGTAAGACTTCCAAGGTTAATTTTGTTCAATCCACCTCGATGGACAAAACCTCGAAAGGTAAGAAGAAGGGAAAAGGAAAGAACAAAGCCAATCAACCGAAGCAGGATCCCCCTAAGCCTTTGGTTGAGGAAGGTACCAAGCACAAACCTAAGTACCCTTGTCTTATTTGTGATGAGGATCACTATACTAAAGATTGCCCAAGACTTTTTGAGGTTAGTCATCTTTTAAAAGGTGCCCCTGGGACTCCTGCTATGCTTAAAGAGCCTTTTCCCTCGCAGCAGACTGAAATGGTGGCTGATCCATCTCAATCCTCTTCTCCCTTTGGCTCTCACATTTTTATGGATGGGACAATTCCCATCCATATCAGTACATGGTCAAAATAGTATCCTTCGCTCATTGGGAAGGAAATTGAGGTTCCCTTTAGTGCTCCTCCCTCCAGTTCAGGTCTGCTCCATATCGAGCGACGTAGTACTAAGTTGGTCACTTGACCTCCTCCTAAAGGAGTACTCTAGAAGTCGTCTTACAACCCTAATGCTCGTGCTGCTCAGCATTATAGCATCGTTGAGGACTGAGCCCAAGCTCCTTTGGCTATGTCCACATTAGAGGTCCTCCAGAGCTGTCCCTCCTAGAGGATGTCGTTGCTATCAGCCATCGGTGGCATTGACCCAACTACTCAGATTTGATCACCTTTGACCTTGAAAATCATGTACCAAGACTGCCTCACCAAATAACCTTCCTTATTCAAGTCATCATCAACTCTAAGACTATTCATCGTACCATTATTGATGAAGGCGCTTCTACTTGCATCATCTATGTTGCTTATTGGAAGGCTATTAGTTCTCCAACCCTGAGCTAGTCTCCCAATACCTTGGAAGCCTTCGATGGGAGAGACTCATGTCCTTATAGTATACTCCCACGTCTGCCTATTACTATGGAAGGGAAGATGATCGAATTTGTTGAAGCCAATTTGACTTACAACCTCCTTTTAGGATGAAGTTGGACCTATGCCATGCGAGCCGTGGCCTCATCTCTATTTCATGTCCTTTGTTTTCCCCATCAAAGGAAGATTGTCATAGTAGAACAGCTATCCTTCTTCACCTCCTCTTCTTCTGATGGCAACATGCCTTTCGTGGAGCATACCTCCATTCCATATGAGAGTGTGGGTTCTAGACTTTTTAAAGATCCTGCCCTCATGGGTGTTTTTTCACTCCCACCTCCAAACATCACTCCCATCAATATGATTTATATTCTTTCTGATTTGTGGGTTCTTCCTCCCGCTGATCGAATATAATCTTGGGGTGATGTCATGCAGTTGAATCCTGTTGAGTTCAACTACGTCGAAATTGTTTCTACATCGGCTTCATTTTCTGAACCTACTCCTTCGAGTAGGGCTCTCGACTGATATGTCCAATCCCCTTGGCTTGGAGATGGCGCTTCTTCAGACCCCTTATAGGAAGTATTTCCTTCGGATGAAGCAATTATCGAGACTATGTCTTCCGAGGAACCCCCTTGGTCTGATCATCACCATCATTCCTCATTTCTCCCTATCCATGGGGCTATGCTTACTTGTCTTGAGTAGTTTTCTTCTTGTGTCCCCTCCCAACCCCTTCAGACACCTATTCAAATCCATGAAGTTTTCTCTAAGGGCAATATGGGGAACCATCTATCTTAGCCACAATCTACTCGATACAGAAACTCGATATGTCTATGTCGAGAAGTTGGCCTTGGTTGTCGTTCATGCTGTCCAACGTTTTCATCACTATATATTGTTGTGCACCATGATGGTGATTTTTGATTGCAACCCAATGACGTACATCTTGTCACATCAGTTATTGGGGGGAAAGTACTCAAAATGGATTTTCATCCTTCAAGAGTTTTACTTGGAGTTTACCACAGCCAAGTCTAGGAAATCCCTTGTTTTCGTTGAGTTGCTCTGCTCCCTACCATCCTCAACCACTCCCTCTCAATCTGAGGACCATATTTTAGATGAATCTCTATTCTTGATTAGCACCTTCAATCCGTGGTACATGGATATTATTGTCTACCTTCAAACGTCCTCCTTTCGTCTTGATTTATCTAATGATGCTCAACGATGTATTCGCAATCATTCTTAACCCTATCACATTATTGGGGACACCCTGTACCATATTGGCACTGACTTTGTTCTCTGCCATTGTCTGACATTCGAGGAAGTCGAACGAGTCTTGAATGACTGCCACTCTGGTGCCTATGGCGGTCATATGTCCGGGTATGCTACTGCTCAGAAGATCCTCCGTGCTGGTTATTTTTGGCCATCTATCTTCAAGGACTGCATTCTTGCCATCCACTCCTGTCATGCGTGCCAAATCTACCAATGGAATATGTGTGTGCCTCCTACTCCTTTGCATCTTGTTATTACTGTCGTCCCTTTGGGGCATTGATTATATGACCTGTAAACTTCACTCGGCCGGGGGGCATGGGTATATCATCATTTCCACTGACTATTTCACGAAATGGGCCAAGGCAATGCCTACACTATCTAATGATGGTAAGACAATAAAGAAATTTTTATTTAATCATGTCATTTCACATTTTGGAGTCCCTCAGGCGATTGTCACTGATCATGGTTCTCATTTCCGTAATCATATGATGACCAAGTTAACAACCCAGCTGGGCTTGTGGTATGATAGTTCAACATCGTATTATCCTCAGGCTAATGGCCAAGTAGAAGCTGTCAACAAAGTTTCAGTCATGATGCTTCAACACATCATTGGCATGCACAAGTCCAACTAGCATCTAATATTGTTGTTTGCCTTATGGGCCTACCAAACTTCCATGAAGGATGCCACCAGTTTCACCCCGTTCCAATTGGTTTATGGTATCGAGGCTACCCTTCCGATTGAGTCTGAGATCCCCTCGCTTAAATTAGTTTTCGAATTGCTCCTGAACACTACTATGGTAGAGGAATGTCTTCTTTACCTAGAACGGTTAGACGAGACCCGTCGACTAGCCTCTCTAGTCATTGAAGCACAGAAGAAGAGAGTGAAAACTCACTTCGACCAAACTGTTCATCCTTGTTCTTTTGTTGAAGGAGACCTAGTCCTGCTCTATGATCAAGCGAACGATAAGCTGGGGGTAGGAAAATTCGAACCTATGTGGCATGGGCCTTACATTGTGAAACATGTTTTGCAAAAAAGGGCCTATGAGATGATCGCTTATGAAGGGAATCCTCTAGATAAGCCCCAAAACGGGCTTTATCTGAAAAAATATTATGCATGAATCTCGTGCATCCGATTTGTACATACGTGTGTTTTCATTGTGTGTTTGCTTGTGTGGCTTGGTGTGTAGGTGTAATTTCCACTTATTGTGTCTTTTTACTTTTTTTTGTAGATGTCTGCTACACCTTACGTTAGTTTCGTTGATGGTGCCTGCCGTAATACACGGAACCTCTCCTCTGCGGCATGGGTGATCTTTGATCCTCACGGTGAGTTAGCAGACCTTCAAGGCATTTGTCTAGGTTGTACCAAAAACAATGTCGTTGAATATAGCGTTATCATTGAATTATTGACCGAGGTTGTTAACCCCGATATTCGTGCATTGGTTGTGAATTTGGATTCTCAACTTGATGTCCACCCACTTAATCGGCATTATTCCATCAAAGATCATCGAATTTTAAGGTTGTATTTATGTGTTAAATTGTTGGAAAGAAATTTTGATTTTATTACATATCAACACATTCCAAGAAGATTAAACACATTAATTGATACTTTGTCAAATCATGTATTGGACAAACATTTACGCAACATGTAATCAAACATCAAAAGCATTTAGACACAATAATTAACCATAAGATAGCATATATATATATATATATATATATATATATGTATATGTCGTGTGGCCTACCAAGGCACTCAAAAAATAAGTGCATATGTCAAAAATAGAGTTTGTGTCCAATACATCTGAGACACATGTCCCTAAAAAAATCAGCAGAAAGTAAAGCCTAGATAACTACTATGGTGTGTTATGCTCCCTGTAGCAGACCACTACTTGTGCAACCAATCCCAAGAGTCTATGTACCCTAGGTATCACTCCAACCATATGTATCTGGTACTCTATTGGGACCTCTTCGATCACTCTGTAATCTGGGATCCCATCCATCAAGCCCTCAAGGTTGCGAGCTACATCCTCCACTGAATTTCTAGCTGGGGGAACTAAGGCTAGCTCTCTGATACCTTGTGGATCCCTTCGTGCCTCGGGAGCTAGTCCCACAGGCCTCTCTGGTCCCACATATGCAAGTAACATACAGGACGTCATTAAGGCATATGCATGGTAAAATTCAAAAACATCATAAAAAATAAAACACAAAAATAGTGTGTTGTTTCGATTAAGTGTTTTACTTCCATCATCCCACTGCTCGCCAGTAGGAAGCATCATGTCAGGATCTCTGCAAAAGTCTATGCTTGCATATGGAAAATCCTTGACAAAGGTTGTCTGGTGATCTAGCCACTCTCAGAATAGTGTCCCCCATGATACTGGTCGACTGCCACCCCCCCGCGACATAACATGCGCCCAACGGGTGATGCGGGTCTCTTGTGGCCCAGGCCTGTCTAAGTCCATGTCTTCAATTGAGGAGATGGCACCCGCTCCAGCATGAGCGGGACCAAGATGGAACCGTATCCAAATTGCTTCGCCTCCCCGTGATGGCACCTTGTGAGCTGCCTCTTCATGTTACTAGCCACTGCTTCGGCCCAATTGAACATGGTCAGGTTAAGGCATTCAAGAACTAATCGGAGGTGAGTCTCCGTTGCCTCGTGTTGGGCTTGAGATCTTGCTACTCTCATCACAATGAATAAAACCAAGTAGAGAGTCAAGTCTTCTATTGTCGGGATCTACAATTTCCTGCTAGAATTTGATTTGCGTGCCCTTGGGTACACCTGTGCTATCAACATGTCTAGTGACTCGCCGACGACTCATTGGCCCTCTAAGATCGGCCTCTTGCCATGACAAGACAACCCAGTCAGTAAATATATATCCATAGCATTAAATTCAATGTCTTTTCCTCGGATGATGAACTTCCCATCCATTGGGTTCTAAGAGCAGATTAACAACTCTAGCAAATCAGGTTGTGCTCAGAGATGTGGAGTGAGGAAGAATTTTAATAATCCACATGCATGTAAGTTCGGCACCCAAGATCATTAAAATCTTGTTTTTCATTGATATTGTGAGTTATTTCTTGCCACACAAATGCCATGTTGCCCTGTGTCAAATGAAAAATGGATTAGAACTCTTTTCATAAGTTTAAATCCATAAATTATAAAAAATTTCAACTTTACGGTGTCGTCGCGACTGTTTTCCAAACATCGGCGACGGCTCGAGGTCAATAGTTCATTTTTCTCGTGATCATCACGAGAGTACAAATATCTCTCGCGAAGATCCCGATGGTGGTACATGTTACCACGCTTATTCATCGCTAACTCGAGCAGATATTCTGCGACAACTGAGAGGCAGATTCAGATTTGAAAATCCACCTAAAACCACCTATCTAACACCAAATTGAATGAAAAAACTACTGAAATGCAACGCAAAGGGAAATTACTTACTTGCTGAAGGTCTCGGGTGAATTAGTAGATTGTTGGTGCCGAAATCGAGCTCGGGACTTCGCTCAGGTTTGCACACCAAAATACCAAAGGTAAAAACTCACAATGAAAATGTAAAAATAAAATTACCACACCCTCCTTTTATAGTGTTTTTTCAAAAAATTAGAATTTTACACTATAAGGTGTTGGGTTTTTTCATTTATGTTGGGTTTTTAATTAGGTTTTTTGAGTTTTGACCTAATTTCCACATGTATAACCTGTTTATGTCGAATGGATCTTATGGTGTAATGTTTTATGTAGAGATAGAGGTGGTTGGCTCGTGTCATGATTTGTATACACTTGGTCCGTATTTTCTACGAAGTCCTCTTTAAGCTCTTTTCCGACTTAAAAGAAGAAAATATTGTCAAGTTATTCCCTTTTACCTATTAAACGAAATAAGAGGCGGTATACTTTGAGCTCTTTTCCAACCGTATAAACGTGAAAATATTGTCGGACTTTTGTCATTTCAAGTTTGATATTGGTTACGAAATGACGTCTCCTCGATCACTTTTCTACTTTTTCAGATCGAGGTCGCTAATTACAAAAAGTACTCCTTGATCGTAATGGTCAAGCGATTCTCTCGAGTATTATTTTATGCTTTTTCGGGCTCGAGGGACACAAATTTATGAAAAAGGACCCCCTAGAGTTTTCTTTTCCGTGTCTTTTTCAAACTCTCTAAACATGAAAAAGACTTCAAGTTTTACCTATGTCGGCCTCGTTAAACCCTGACGACATTAGACTCATCACCATGATGAAACTCGAGCTTCTCCTCCCTAGGGCTCATTAAACTATCAATAGGTTGGATTCGTACAAAGGTCAAACTTATATTACAAGCATATGCTATCCCCTTTAAACTTGTTTTCAAAAATAATTGGGGTACTCGCTAGCAATGGTGGAGGAAAATTTGGAAGTCATCATTGGTTACCTGTGACAACTAGTCACTCTTGAAAATTGACACTTCTTCTTCTTGCCGGATTGGGACATCCACACATCGTCATTTGGCCTTCCAGGGTTTTGGGTTGTCATTTTGCCTCATTCCATCTAATCCGTGTTGTCTCCATCAAGCTGCTGATCCCTTGGTACCAAAATGTTGCCACATTCTGGAGTCGTGTCGCTGATATGTTCAAGAGTATAATCCTTCTACAGTTTACACCCTTACCTCCTCCTCTGATACTCTACTTCACCATCTACCACTTGTTCCTTATCTCACGTCGTTAATGGGGGAAACATTATGGCCCTCCTGCGACAGATCGTCTCTTGTCGACACCAGCTCATTATCTAGGAGATGGATCTAGAGATCCCCTTTGGTACCTTGGAGCATGCATGCCTCAATGAAAAGTTATTAGCACCTGACAATAGACTTTCATCATTGGTCTTTGATTGGGTGATTCCACAAGTGTTTGACTTCAACTCATTTTTCACACTTAGTGGATTGTATTGGACAGTACCTTGAGAGCCATTGGCATTATTGGTGGTTTCTCTCACACTTGTTAACGGTTTTCATCATTGACCGGTAATCAAGCGACTTTCTATCATGCTCAACCCCAACACATTTGTTCGCATGCTAGAATTTGTACTATGATCGGTTGAGTTTCAAGACCCCGAACTAAGATTGCATATATTCGGGCTGCGTGGATTGGTTTGTGATTAAATATATGACTCTTTGATGGATGGTTGCGACCATGCCTGAGTCTTTGTGGATGGCTGTGACCATACTTCTATAATTATCATGGTCTTGTCAATTGGATGGCTGCATCCATACCATAGACCTAGTCTTTGTCTTTTGGATGGCTGTGCCCATGCCTAGACTATATGTATTTCAATATCACAGATATCAGTTGTACTTGAGCCTGTAGGATCTTCGAGGTGGTTCCAGTTTAGACAATTTCGTAAAGCATTTCACCCCTCCCACTCTCTCGGGCTTCATGCTTTAGGGGGCATCTGTTACATAGTAATTTGTCACTGTCCTCATCTCAGTCCCTCTGCTGTGTCATGTGTCAAATAAACATGTTCATATCTTCCCACTGATGTAAGAAGATTAAGAAAATGCTTTCTGATGCTGCAAATTGGCGCTCATTCCCTAAGTTTTTTCCTCGTCGCAAGTAAATCATTAATAGATGTGATGATCCCATGTCAATAACGATCCTATCGCGACTCCGTCACAGGTGTACATTTGTTTCTCGTGACAGTTGGATTTCTAGACCCGGTGTGAGGTTATGAGTTATATATAGCGATGATGGGTCTGCGTGCATTTCCTCTAGTGATGTCATCGTGGAGAATAGTTTACGGCTCGTGATGATCTAGATTGGGTGAATTTGTTCAACAGTCGGCCTTCAGATGTCTCTAGACTTGGGTGTTGGGTTAGTTTGGGTCGCCCTTCCACCTCTAGAATGGTAGTTCCATCTTTTGTGCTATCTTCCTTGAGGATGAGCTCTTTCTCCTTCATTTCATGGAGACTCCATCTCCTATAAAAGCACTCACCTTTGCTATGATCTGCTAGTTCTTTTGGTTGGGTAGTGCTACTAGTGCTTTTGAGTTTGATAGATAACTAGTGTGGGTGTGACAAGTGTGGGATTGTTAATAACTTGTGAGAGGTTGTGGAGTGCCCTTAACTTTGTATTAAAGCTTATGAGTGAGAGAGAGATATTGTATGTTGGGAGATTCATCCTTGAAGAGTGAATGCTTGAGAAACATACTGGCTGGACCCTCCAAGAAGGCTTGCGATGTCAATACTTGGTTGTAAGCTTGCTCTTGATTCATTATTAATACAATCAATGATGTTTTTCTATGTCTTGTATGTAATTTACTTTATAGCTCATGACTTCTTGACTTTATGAGTAAATAGATCATTGTTGTTCTTGGTTGTGTGCTTTGTTGTTTTCTTGTGTTGTTTCAAGTTGATTTCTCATTCAGGAGCAGGAAACAGAAGCCGGAGCAGCGCAATGGAACTTCATCAACCACCATTTTGAGGTAGGCCTCCAATGATGACTGTTTAAGGAAATAAATTGTTGACCCGTCTTTGCTGTGACTAGACCCACTCTAGGGATAGAGGGGTTTCCTCTGTCCGCAGAGGGAACACTTTCCTACATCACATGGATAAACAATTCATATATCCCCACTTGGTTGAGTGGATGAGTCAAATTTGGTATATCCTCACTTGGTTGGGAGATGGATGCATGTATGAGTCATTGGTGATAGGAAAGTCATTTGTGATGTATGTATAGAGTCATGTTATTCTTTTGGAACATCCTTTTTGCAGACTTTGCTTATGCTCAGGAGAGCTCAATCAACACATTTCAACATATCAGAGAATTCAACATATACTCAGGGGGAGCATGACCCTTTTCCCTTGATGATAAAGGGGGAGAGTGACTTGGTGTGGTTGTTGTTGCCATCAAGTCCAAAGGGGGAGCTTGTTGGCATTATGATGTATGTGTTGTACTTGGTGGCAACCCTCTTGTAGTAGAACAACTCTCGTGTATATGGGAACTAGATGAATCTAGAGAAGAGATATCAGATGTGACAGAATGCATGACAGTAGTGTTTACAGATGTGATGAAATGTAGGGCAGCTTCAAGGAATCAGTTCAGAAAGCAACTCACTCGGATGAAAGATCACAGTATAGCAGGTAAACAACAAATAATTACAAATTAGTCTTCACAGAATGAAGAAAGGGAGGTATACGCAGGTTCACCACTGACCAAGCTGTGTATACACACAGGTTCGTTGTATATAAGTCGCGTATACATACACATGCACTTTCATAGAAGGAAAAGCACATATACCTTGGAAAAATAAATTTTTGGTCCGAAACATTTGATCCATGGAATTGGTCCAAGGTATCGGGTCCGATGTATTGACCCTAGGTATTTGGTCCAAGGTATTGGTCTTAAGTGGTTTTAGTCCATGGTATTGAGAAAGGCCTACAAACTATAAAAGGAGGAGAATATCATTAGGCCAAGGTGTGCAAGTATTGAAGATATGATGAAGTGTGAGATCTAATATGCAGGTTATTGGCTTATGGTGCTATGCTTGATCTAAACCAAGGATGAACCTTAGCATTTGATGAAGGATAAGATCTAATGATGTATCAGGATCTTAAGGGTTGAAGTGAATTATCTTTATGCAGTTTGATCATGTATCTGAATAACTAACGGATGTTGTAGTCTGTAAATATGATGATCTAGATATGATTGAAGTCTGTAATAGTTGTAATGTTTAAATAATTTTTTATAGATCTGTATGCAAGTTCACTTTAGAAAAGAAGTGCATACATGCTGGTTCTGCGTATCAAAGCAGCATATACATCATAAATTTGATTTTCAGATCTGTACGTTGGTTCACTTTGAGGAAAGCGCATATGCACGCAGGTTTGACACATGGAAGTAGCGTATACCTTATAAAATATGTTTTAGTTGCTTCTGTTTGTTGTTGTAGTGTTCTGGGTTTTGGCTTGGGTTTTGGTTGCTGTAATCTGGTGACAACATTCTAAATGATTAGATTTATGGGTTGTCGAAGTGGTTGATCGATTCAGTTGTGGTTGGTTCAAAAGGAGATTGGTTGATGTAGATATATTTGATGATTGAATGATGTTGTTGATGGATCCAGTCTGAAAATTTATGAAACGTGGTCCCTGGAAGAAAAGAGAAGGTTTTAGCCTTTTGTAGGTTGGCGCCTATGTACTAGTAAACATATCAGCTAATACAAGAGCTAGGGGGTTGTAGCTCCCTTCCAGGTGAAGATGGAGAATGAGAGAAGGTTGTGGCCTTCTGTAGGTAGCCTGCAAACTGGTATAATACTGCACCAATACAAACATTGTAAACATAATTTTCTTATTATTAAAAGAAGACAGAGACGACAATAGTAGGTGGTTTTCACCCACATTGGGTTTCCACCTTATATCTTGGTGTTCATGTGTGTTTCTTATGTGTGATGCTTTATTCTGTTTTTACTGCACTGTCTAATGAATTCCTGATATACTAGTTAAAGTTTAATGCATGATAATTTGGGTAAATCAAAAGATCTCTGCATATACGCTGGTTGCATTAAGTACAGTTGTGTATACAAACTAGTTCACTAAGCTGATGTAGCGTATACAAATCAGTTTTGAAAATTAAGTTACTGATCTAATAATACTGATTCACCCCCCTCTCAGTATTATTTCCAACAATTCTCTGCATCCCACAGGGGGAAGCAGTGCCCACTGGAGCCTATGTATTAACATAATTTGACACAGTGAAAATATAAAAATTTCAGTGTGAAATTGCCTTTTCTTCTGAGTTAAATATTGAGGGCATTTATAAATTTTATGCTTTCAGATAATTTTGTTTGTTTTTTTTATTTAAACAATTTTAATTTTTAAATAAATTATTTTTAATAAAGATATATAAGTTTATATTTTTTGTTAAAACATTTATTTGAAACATTAATTTTATGTTTAAGTGGGCTAAGCCTTAGTCGCCGACCCCACCAAATCCCGTTCCATTTAATTACTGGGACCCACAACTGTCACCTCCGCCAATGAAATCATGACCCCACCACCATTTCCACTCATGTGTTAAACACCCATCACCTTGCCTCTCATCTCGCACACCCTTCCATCATTTGATGGCCCACGACCCTTTTCGTCCCTCATTCGCCATCCAAACTTTATCGGCGGGGGGGTCCAAAATAGGCATTTTACCAAAATACCATCATAAACAACCTTTTCCACATTCTATTGTTTCAGGACTTAAAATCCGGAAACCATTTACTGCCTTGACTTACTCTTGAATGCCGTTTACACCTATTCCATTACCGTCGCTCCTACGTCATCGTCCACCTCAGCTCTCCTATCCATTGAGTTCATTCCACTTCATTTTCCACATCATCCATTTGTTGCCCTTCATCCAATAAAACTTCATCATGTCATTTGCTCGTTGCGCCACAAACGCTCTCGTTCCATTGCCTGTCTCATGGTCATTGAAACTATGTTTTTCCTATACACCGCATTGATTTAAAACATGGTTTTTGAACCCATGAGAACGTATTTTCATAAAATAAAAGAGGTTTTTTCTTCCAATATCCTTGTTAACAAAAACCCCTCCCATTTTTGTAACATCTCTTATGGTTTGGGATATTTTAAAGAAACTTTGAAGACATCTGTTCCTAAATTTTTCTTGTTTAGTCATAGTTTTACAGAATAGATTGTGGCCAATAAAATATGATCCTTGAAAAAATGAAGGAGGTTTGTGTTCCTAATATGCTAAATTAAAATAACCTACTTCATATTTTACACAACTATTACATAATCAGATATAAAAGTATATCTTCACAACCTATTTTTCAGATTGTGTAAACTCCTTTTTAGACATATTTTTGTAGAAAGTATTGTGAACAGTTAGAGCTGAATTTGGGGAAGCTGAGAGAGGTTTATCACAAGAACATATTCATATACAATAAAAACTCTCAATTTTTACAGAACTATCTCGGATTGAGATATAGAAATGCATGACTAGACCCTATTCTGCAAGATTTCAGGAGGAAAATTCTCAAAGACAGTTAGTGACTTGGAGGCCACCTCATCAAAAATGAATTGTAAACAAATTCAAATTGCTCTTCTTAGCAACAAAAATCCTCAAGGATAGTACCAGAAATTTTCAAATAGTTTTAGTTACCTTTATTTGTGTTCTATTTTTGTAATATAGTTTTCATATATTTCTAGTAGCCATTGATATTTTTATCAAGATATTTTGTAATAAATTGTATAAATACTTCATCAATTGAAGTAATATGTGTGGGATTTTGATGCCAAGAATCTTCACTCTGTAATAGAAATTCTGTTGTAGTATTTCTAATGAAAGCCTTACGACTCTAGTTTTGACATAATTTTTTGTTTTGAGTATGTTTTTCCAGTTTTTCATATCTTATTTCTACACATGATAAAAGTGTTTATAGTAAGGTCTGCAAAATCATTATCTTTAGGAAGAGATTTGTTTATTGGACTGTTTGTTCATCATAAATCCTCTTTAACTGGTTTTGTTTTGTGATTTTTGACAGCCATTACAAGAGATTTTCTTATTAGACTACTTGTCTGAACTAGCTCCTCTTAGAATTGGTTTCAGTCTGGCCATTTGGTTTCCCTTTAAATCTATTTTGTGGAGCTGTAGAAAGCTTCTACATGCATCCAAATCTTCCTAGTGGTCAAGTTATCAATTTGGCTATTCAATTATTAGGAATCTCCTTACATTATTCTGCCAAATTCTTATACAAATCAAGTCGTTCTGTCAGGTTGGAAGCTGACACTTTCAAAAGGAACTGTGTGAGAGAACCTTTAAAACATAAATAGGAATTGTCATTGATCGTCTACCACCCCCAATTAAAACCATAAATCTGGCCATTGTGCTTCAAAGGTTGTTGTTTAGTGATAGGTGAACATCATTAAACAAAGCCTCGTAACATTAAGGGAGCCCCCGTTGGTTCAAGGGCTAGCTTGAGCCTAAAGGCTGGTTGAGTTGGTTTCCTGGCATAGTTTTTGCAGCCAAGGACTGCCTACGTGAAACATGTACAACAGTACAGATGGACAAAGGGAGTGAAGCTACAGGAATTCACTGATGCAGATTGGACAAGGATTCCATTAGATCGAAAGAGTACATCAGGTGGAATTTTCAACCTTGGGTTGGCGGCAGTTTCTTGGTACAACAAGAAATAGAGGTCGGTTTCACTCAACATGGCAGAGGCTGAATACATGGCTGCAAGTTAGGCATCATGTGAGGCCATCTAGATGTGGAAAATTTTTGGTTTGTTTGATCAGAGGATGGATCCAACTATGATCTATTGTGATAATCAAAGTTGTATCAAACTCTCTAAGAATCCAGTGTTTTCCTGATAGGTCTAAGCACATCGACATTTGGTATCATCATCTCAGAGACTGTGTGGCAAGGAGGATCATGTTGTTGCAGTATATTTCGACTGAGGAGCAAGATGCTAACATTTTGACTAAGGCATTGTCAAAGTGTAAATTCGAGTTCCATAGAGACAAGATCGGGGTGGTAGATAATCCATTTCTTGTTGAGAGGGAGTGTTGAAATGTGGAAACAAGAATATTCCAATTTTAATTTGTCCTTTAATTAAAATTCAAATTTAGTCTCACCAGCTGCTTGAAAAATAATTAATTAATTCATCTTAGATTAATTAGTTGGAGAAATTTGAGCTAGAAGTCTTTGTGAAGTCATGCAACAGTTATCCCTTAAATTAAGGAGATTATCCCTTAATTAAGGAGATAAGGATTAGTTGTATTTGAGTTGTAATTAGTTGGCTCAGTTAACTGAGTTATGTCCAGTTAAATTAGTTCCAAACAGTTTGAGGAACTAATTGTGAGTTCAGTCCGTTAATGCATGCATGCATCAAACTAGTGTCCTCAAGATAACTGAAGATTCTCTCATAAATAACTCATGCATGTCTATTTAGAGAAAGACCCAGTTGAGATTAAAGACCGGGATAGTGTACTATCAGTTGTTAGAATTTTCCTGTATGGAAAACTCTTACATGCAGAAGGAATTCATTCCTTGAGATTTGTGCAGTTTTACAGGGTGTAAGATCAGTGAGAATGATCAGTGTTACACTTGGTAAAAGCTGGATCACCCAGGAAAAACAAGGCAAGGAAATAGGAGCTTGGAGGGTAGAGGAGAAGGCATATGAGCAGTCTATTTTGTTTGTGAGCATCAGTGAGGATTGTACTGAGCGCTAACTAGCTGTGAGAGCTAAAGTTGTGTGTAATCCTAAGATATTTCCACTTGTATGATAATACAGATAACAGGGTTTTTAGCTGAGGCTTCCCCCAGAGTATTCTTCTATGTTTCATGTGCATTGATTCTGCTTCTGGTTATATGTTTTCTACTTGATCTTGCTCAAATCCATTAAGCTTCCGCAAGTTTGATTGTAGAAGTAGATTAAGTATTTTGCTTTAGTTGTATTGCATTATCAGGTTAATCTATAGTGATAATTTCTTTAAGAGACTGAAATAAAATGCCAAAACACACCATTTTCTAACTAACTGCTAAGAGGTTTTGCTTCAAAAGAATGCTAAGTTAACATATATGCAATCCTACTTTCCTAAGCATGTAGATTCAAACCATCAAACCTTCTACTACTGTGCATGTAAATGAATAAAATAAATCTATTTTTCTTTTTGTTCTTTTTTTTTATGTGAGAGTGTGAAAGCTAATCTCTTTTGGTGATGTGGCAGGTGGCTTGCAGATGATGGTGGATGTTTAGAAGGCTTGGGAGACAAGTAGGGACCCTTTTCTATCTTTCTAGAGGCTTTTTCCTCAATTCGGCTTGAAAAAAGGGCACTATAGGAAAACCTACAAGATCCCCTGAAAACCTACAAGACATATCCGAGAGAAAAATGATGGAAGTGGAAGGTGATGGAAATCTTAGGGAAGGTGGTTGGTGGTTGGAATGAGTCAAGGGAGCTCCTAGGACCACTTTAGAACTCAAAACCAAAGTTAGAAGATGGATGGATTTTCTCAAAAATCTTGGAGAAGTTTCCTTGTGAAATGATGAAATTGATGGGGGTTTAATGGCTAAGAAAATCAAATCCAAATTGGATGGGACAAATATTTTTATTAACTAGGATGTCTTAGGTCCCTATTCTAAGTGGAATCACTCAAAAAGATCTTTTTTAACTCATTCAAAAAAAGATAAAAAACATTACTAGTCAAAAATCTAGAAATTCGAGAACTGGTGAGCTAGTAAATCTAAAAAATTCCTAACCAAATCAAGTGCAAATGCAATGGGGTAATTCTTGTTATGAACTAAAATTTTTTTGTGATCTAATGCAAGTGGAACCAAATTGATTGAAGCTTGTTAGCATGCTTTAAAAAATAGCAGAAATTTGTTGTTCTTTGCTAAAAAGGAGGTCCAACAATCTAGATTTGGAAATAAGAAGACTAATCCAAGCAGCTCAATGATTACTATGAACATCCAAAGTTTTTCCAAGGATGAAATAGTGCTTGTGATCCTGCAAAAGAACTTAAACTAACCATTTAAATCAATCCTACAACAAGAAATCATTAATATTAAATGCAGAAATGGAAAGAAATAAAAACTAGAAATGCATGTGAATAAGCAGCGAAAAGAAGGAAAGAAAATGATACAAAAGGGATTAGAGGCTCCTGGGATGTCCACGCCCAAGGAAAATTAGATACCTATGGAGGAGAATAAGATTTAGAAGCTAAACATGACACCAATCTTCATTATTTCCATCAATAGTATTATATCCCTGCAATAAAATACAATGGAGCTGCAAAAATACGAGTTCTCTCCACAAGAACACTAATGAAAAATATCCCTAGAGGAAATTCGACTTGGTACTTATACAAAATGATTAGGAATCATTTCCCATGAATGGAGGAAGCTTTCCCCACCAAAATCCCTTGATTAGTGGAACACATTCTGTTGGGTCCCTATAATACTAGTGATTACCCCATTACTATTGTAGTTGTACCCCTTATTAATATTGTTGTGCCCCTATTGTCCCCATATTGTTATTATTGTGCCCCATAGAATCCCTCTATTGTTAGTTTTGTGGCTTTATATTATTATTGTTAGGTCGGCTGGGTTATATTGTGACTCCTTAGACTCCTATATATAGAAAGGAGGTTTTGTCATTTGAATCATCCAAGAATTGTTCATTTATGTAATGTAAAGGAGGTTTCCCCCTCGAAGAGGCTGAATTCTAAGGCGTTGATCTATCTTTTCTATCTTTTCTTGAGCTGGTTTCATAACATCTGGTATCAGAGCTTTCGATTCTAGGGTTTCACTACTCCAAACAGGTCATCGTGGCATTTTCGCTATAACTTTTTTTTTCTGTGACATTTCTGAAGTTGAAAAAAAAACCCATTTGAGAAGACATCACGCTAAATCTTGGTTCCCAAATTCAGAGCTTTTTGCGCTATATTTGCGGAGATATGATTTGAGGAAGTTGGTCGTTTTGTAGACTCCTGAATTACATTCCAAACAGGTGACCTGGGGAAAATCGTCATAACTTTTTCTCTGAGCATTGGATTGAAATTTCATAAGAAGGTACAGAAAGAGGACAGACTGTAGTTTCTTCTATATATTTTCAGAGCTAAAGGTCGAAACAGTGACTCGTGGCACGTCGTACAAGTTCGCTCTATTGAACTAGTCTATAATCAAGTCACTGTGGGAGAATTCACATAACTCTTCCTTGGAGAATCCAATTTGGATTAGACTGGTGGAATTGGAAAGAGGACACAGAGGGCTACCAGAGGTTTCAATTTCAGAATTGGATGTTCTGAAAGTACAGAGATACATCAGAGGCAATATCAAGCTCTTACAAAGAAAAAAAAAAGGTGTGTAGATTCTTTTAAATTTTTGCTTAAGATTGGTTTGAAAATTTATTTTGAAGGAATTAAAAGGGCTAGTAGAGCATTATTATCGATAACTGATGCCTGGAGGAAAGAAAATGCAAACACCTAGTAAGGAACCTCAAAGCTCTAGCATGACTCATGAAGAAGAGGAAGAAATGCTACATGATATATCAAAACTACAAGACCAAGTGCAAAAAATGTCAGCCTCACAAAAGCTAACAGAAGCTAAGATAAATGGTATGGAATCTAAGATAAAGGGCGTGGAAGCTAAGATGGATGATTGGAAGACCAATTTGAAGACAGACATGGACGATTGGAAGACAGATTTGAAGACAGACATGGACGATTTGAAGACAGATTTGAAGACAGACATGGACGATTTGAAGACAGATTTGAAGACAGACATGGACGAATTGAAGATA
>APFE031115207.1:220191-254322 GCA_000404065.3 Pinus taeda | reverse complement strand
GATGTAATCAGCTGACCTTGTTCCTTTAGGCAGTGAAGCAACACTTTTAGGGAATTAGGAGCCCTCAGTTTATGGACATTTATGATTGGGGTTGAAGTGCCAAAAAATTTCTATAACAATAATGTTGTTGATAATGAATGTGTAAGGGTGTTCATTGGTATAAAGGAAACATAATAATACTTGGAACGAAAATAAAACTAAGTATGGAATGTTAAGGCATAGTCTATAATCGTAAGTATTGGTGAAAAGAAAATGGTTGGTAGTGCCGCACCTCGCCATAAGCGGTTGAAAGACTACCGTAGGTGTAGGGGCGTGGCAGGGGCGGTCCTTATTGGCATTGTCTTGCCGACTATGAATTTTACCAGCCTAAATTCAAGTATCATGAAAGAGATGGTAGAGATTTTACGGCTTACGCCTATGCTCCTTCCCTTTCTTCTTTTTTGTATAGTCGACCTTTCCATCCCAATGAACCTGCACCCAGATGAGATTCGTACCTGTGACGAGTTATGATCGCTTTGGCGCTCATCCGTTTGAACGACATTGGTGCGGGTGCTCGAATCACGTAGCTTTGAACGACATTGGTGCGGGTGCCCAAATCACGTAGCTTATCCTATGTAGGTTAGGAGGATCCCTTGAGGATAAGCCCCTCAAGTGATGAAGTTTTTTTTTTTTAATTACATGGTGAGTGGATCACTGTCACCTAAGACTTAATCTAAAGAAGACTGAGGATCAATTCTGATAGCTGTTATTATAACACCAAGAGTACATCCAATAATTTGCAAGACATTATATTCAAGGCATTTGAACCGCAATCTCTTGAACGTACTGTTAAACCACACATCCATGAGTGTATAAGTCACATATCCATCAATATATAAGTGATGACGTTGTTGATGAAAAACTGACTAAGGATTCTAATGACACTGATTGTAAATTGATACGGATGATACCCAGGGAAAAGAAGTACATGTTTGCAAAAGTGAAGCTTTGAAATGCATTAACTTCGATTTTTTATTGTTTCTATTTTGCTCTATATATATCTATATATCTATATATATTATTTTTAATTAGAATGAGTTACTATATAATTTAAAATAATTATTTTTATTTTAATTAAACTATATCATTTTATATAATTATTATGAATTCAATATATATACTAATTTTTATATTTCTTTAAGATAAATAAAGTTTATAATCATAATAATAATGATTATTTACATTTAAGATCACCACCAAGCTAAATATTAAATTGGTGTAGGGATGTTGAAAATGCAGTGATAAAATCTAGTTTTGACTTTGCCTTGGTAAAACTATGTTAAAATTTCAATTTCAATAGAATACTTGAGGTGACATGGCTCTTGTCACTTAGTAAATTCAAGTTCGAGACACTTGAGTTCTATTCTACATGATTGATTGCTAATTTGTGGCAATCTATTTGAGTTAATTTAAGTTATTGTGAGTTTAACTAGTTCTCACTCTCACTAGAACTAGTGGAGGTCAAGTTGAGGGTGTGTAACTTTTTCCACACTCATTGATCATCGAGTTAACTCATCAATCAACCCAAAATAATTGTTGCTTGTAGAGAATTCAAGTTACCCAATTGAGATTGGACTTCAAGGGTAGTGTACTATCAATTGTAAACTATTCTAAGTTGTACAAGTCATGCATGCAATCATAGAAGGACCTAGAGGAATTGCAAAATCCAAATTGAGGAATTTCCTAAATAATAGGGGCTAATTCGTTGAGAAACATCACAAGGAAATAGGAGCTTAGAGGCTCGATATTTTGGCTAAATATAAGACAAGGTGAGTAAGTCACACAAAGGATAGACGATATAGGTCTAGGTTGAGCTCAAGCTTCAGCAGAGCATATTGTATTCATATAGATTCTTTAATTAATGAAATACATATAGTAAGGGTTTTTGAGCAGTTTCTTTCCCCTAAATAATCTTCATGTATGTGTGTTGAATCTTGATGCATGTTAAGGATTTTTGTTTTCGATTGTGAATTTACTTCCGTAGATCGTAATAGTAGCTTCTAGTCTTGTGATTTAGAAAATTTCATGAGCAATTTAGAACCTAAACATTAATTTCTACATGGTATGAGATCTAGATTTACAGTAGAGACGAGATTTTGAAGTTGTCATTCGAGGAGGTTCAAATTTGAAGATCAACGTTACAGGTTTTCCAAGGACTCAAAAGATGCCTTTCAATGGCCTCAAGCTCGAGTGTGCTTTGGAAGGAACCAAAAATTTTGTGGCATGGAAGATCTACATGGAGGAAATATTGGATGATAATGGATTGCTGAATACATCAAGACAAATATAGCAAAGCCCCAACATATGATTCCTAAGATCCCTCAACATATGATTCCCAAGATCTTGTTAAGTGGATGTGGCTAAAGAGAGGAGGATCATATTGGAGGGAGTTTGGGATCACATTGTCTCGAATATCCATGGGAAAGAGACTCCATTCGTGATGTGAAAAGAACTGACATAGTTGTTTGAGTTCAATAGTGACCATAGGAAGTTGGCACTCAAGGACAAGATTCGAAGTATTAATATGAAAAATAATGAAACAATTCTGTAGTACCTGAGCAGGTTTACACAGTGTTTTGATGAACTTGGTGAGGTCGGTGTTACTATCCCTGAAGAAGATATGGTAGCTCTAGCCCTCTTGGGCCTTCCTAAGACCTGGCATAGTTATCAAGATTCGGTAAATGGTAGAGAGAAATTACCAAGTTGGGAGTGGTTATGGTTTGATATAGTGTAGGAAGAAATAAGGCGGAGCAGTAGAGACAAGACTTCATCCAAGGGTGACGATGAAGAGAATTTTTCCTTAGTTGGAGAGGCAAAAAAAGGGAAAGGGAAGAAATCCCAATCTAAAGTAGAATCTGGTCAAGGGGGCAAGAAGAAAGACTTGTACAAAATCAAGTGCATTCACTGTCATGAACTCGCACACTATGCCATGAAATGTCCACACAAGAAGGCAAGCAAGAAGACCACAAGAGGGGTAACGAGTGAATCCTTGGCTTCACAATTCAAACTTGATTTTACCCTCATTGCATGCATGGAAAGAACAATGGTGGGTAGTGTATGGTATCTTGACAAAAGTGCCTCATTCCACATTATAAGCAAGAAAGAATTTTTGAGTGACTTGGAGGAGAAGGATCTCGAGATGCACATCGAGATGGCAGATGATGGAAGGTATAGCGCGAACGAAATTGCTACAATTACTTTTCAGAGGGAGTCTCGCTCCCCTCTTAGACTCAAGGATGTGATGTATGTACTGTGTCTGAAGAAGAATTTAGTTTCTGTCACGGTGTTGGAAGACAATCGCTACGATGCGATATTCAAAAAAAGGAAGGATTTCTTGAGACACATCACCATGAGACAAGTGAAGCAGATCATGGTTCAAGTGAAGAACCTATACAAATTAGATGTGGAAGATTGTGCAACATTGAGCACAAAATAAGAGATGGTGCAGAGCTGAGATATCAGTGAGTTATGGCATAGAAGACTTGGCCATTTGCATCATGGCGCTTTGAAGCTCATGCAACAAATTTCTACAGGCCTCCCCAATGGAGCACTAGAGTAGCGAGATACATGCAAAGGGTGTACATTGGGGAAGTACACAAAAGTTGCCTTCAATGATCAGGACAACAAGGTGCATTCAATCCTTGAAAGGATCCACTTTGATGTGTGTGGGCCTTTATTGTCATCCTACACTACCAAACACATGTATTATGTTATATTTGTAGATGATTTCTCATGGAGGTGTTGGATCCCTTGATGTAGAAGAAATACCATAGATTCTCCAAATTTCTTGAGTTTAAAACACTTGTTGAGAAAGAGACTAAAAAGAAAGTGAAGGCTCTCATGAACGATAATTTTGGTGAGTATGTGTCGGATGAGTTTAAAAATTTATGTGCAAAGGAAGGAATTCAACTAGATTTGACACCACATCATAACCCACAACAGAATGGGGTGGCTGAGAGGAAGATCAAAAGTATTGTGGGAGAAGCACGGGTGATGGTTCATAACCAAAGCCTACCTATACACTTGTGGGCTGAAGCATGTGACACAATGATCTATTTGGAGATTAGGATTCCTCACAGGATTCTTGGCATGAGTACACCAGAGGAGGCCTTTTTATTGAAGAGACTAGATGTGTCACACTTTTGGATCTTTGGATCATCAGTTTACTATCATGTTTCCAAGGAAGAAAGGAAAAATATAGAGTTGACAACAGAGTCGGGCATATTTGTGAGGTACACAGATACACCTCACAACTATCAGATGTACTTTCCATCCCTCATGATGACAATGGTCAGACAAGAAGTGAAGTTTGATGAGGAGAATTCAATGAGGTGTCACCTTGAGAGGGAGCTTCAGTTACAACTTGAGTAAGAGAATTTGTCTCCAAAGGAAGAACCTCAAGAAGTTGTGGAGTAGCCAAAAGGAGAGGAGCAGAGAGTGGAGACATCCAATCAAGCAAATACATCCACATAAGGAAGGAAGTGAACTAGGCAAGCTGACATATTATTGCAAGATGTTAGAGAGAATGTGGAAGCACCCACATCACAATGCAGGAAGATGAGGTCACTATATTGGTACAATGGCTAAATGGCTCCAATGAGTAATATGGTAGAGACAAATTAATCCTCATTCGAGGAATACGTAGAGAAACCAATATGGGTTGATGCCATGGTAGAGGAATATGATTTCATTGTTAGAAACAATGTTTGGGAAGTGGTCCCAAGGCCAGCAGACAAATCAGTGGTTAGTTCGAGATGGATTTACAAGGTAAGGCATATAGAAAATAAAAGCATAGAGAAACACAAGGCTAGATTTGTGGCCAAGGGGTTCTCTCAGGTGTAGATAAATGACTATGAGGAGACCTTTGCTCCAGTGCCATGGTACTCATTCATCAGGTCAATTCTAGCACTGTCAGTGGAGATGGGGTGGAAGATCCACCAGATGGATGTGAAGACAACATTCCTTAATGGATTTATTGAGGAGGAGGTGTATAATGAGAAACCAAAGGGGTTTGATACTTTATATAGAGAGTCACTTGCGTACATACTCAAGCGAGCATTATATGGAATCAAGAAAGCACCACATGCCTTGTATACCAGGATCGAAAACTATCTCACTCGTTTGGGCTTCACTAAAAGTGAAGTAGATGAAAACCTTTATCACATTGTGATAGAAGTTAAATTATTGATTATTGTGTTATATGTCGATGACTTGATCCCTATTAGTGATGAGAAACTGATAAGATCTTGCAAGGAGGACCTTGCAAGAGAGTTTGATATGAAGGACATGGGGTTCGTGCATTATTTCCTTGGTTTGGAAGTATGACAAGGAGATGGGGAATTTGTTTGTCTCTAAAGGCAAGTATGCTAATGCGATACTAAAGAAGTTTTTCATTGAGAGTAGAAAACACGTCGACACTCCTCTAGCAGGCAACTCGAGGAAAGAGGATGCCACTTAAGGTGAGGAAGCAAAGGCTACCATTTACAAGTAGCTTGTAGGTTCACTTATTTATTTGGTGAACACACGACAGTACATGTGTTATTTAGTTAACCAACTTAGTCAAGTCATGGTTAAGACAACCAAACTGTATTGGAAGGAAGAAAATCATGTGTTGAGATACCTCAGAGGCACTACTCAGTTTGGTCTATGGTCCAAACAAAGAGAGGGAGTGAAGGTGCAAGGCTTCCTAGATGCATATGGGGTGGGGAATCCATCAAATAGGAAGAGCACTTCAGGAATAATTTTCAGTGTTGGGTCAGCATCGGTTTCTTGGTACAACAAGAAGCAAAGATTTGTGGCACTCATCTCAGCATAAGCATAGTACATGGTTGCAAGTCAAGAAACATGTGAGGCTATATGGATGAGAAAGATTGTTGTTGGGTTATTTGGTGAGAAGATGGATCCTATAGAGATTTACTGTGACAATCAGAGTTCTATCAAGCTTTATGAGAATCCAATATTTCATGATCGATCCAAGCATATCGACATCCAATATCACCATTTATGAGATTGTGGGCAGAGGTAGTTTATGTTGTTGCAGAACATTCTAACAGAGGAACAATACACATATTTTTAGACAAAGGCTTTGTCAAGAGGAAAATTTGAGTTCCATAGAAGCAGGATTGGGGTATCTAATAATCCCTTTCTTATTGAGGGGAGTGTTAAAAATGTAGCAAGAAAATCTAGTTTTGACTTTGTGTTCGTCAAACTAGATTAAAATTAGAATTTCAATTTCAACAGAATACTTGAAGGTAGTTAACTGAGGTGGTGTTGCTCTTGCCACTCAATTAAATCAGTAAATTCGAGTTGGAGACTCTTGATTTCAGTTCTACATGATTGATTGTTAATTTGTATAAATCTATTTCAGTTAATTTGATTTATTGTTAGTTTAACTAATTCTCACTAGAAGTAGAACTAGTGGAGGTCAAGTTGAGGGTGTGTAACTTTTTTCAAAGTGAGTGGTCATCTAGTTAAATAATGAATCAACCCAAAATAATTGTTGCATGCAGATAATTTTAGTTTCCAAGTTGAGATTGGAGTTAAAGGGAAGTGTACTATCAATTGTAAAATATTCCAAGTTGTACAGGTCATGCATGCAGGTGGAGAAGGACCTAGAGGAATTGCACAATCCAGATTGAGGAATTTCCTAAATAATAGGGGCTAATTCCTTGAGGAACAACACAAGGAAATAGGATCTTGGAGGCTCGAAAGTTTGGCTAAGTATTGGCCAAGGTCAGTCAGTTAGGGAGAGGACAAAAAATATAGGTGCAGGTTGAGCTCAAGCTTGAGCATAGCATGTTGTATTCATCCCTATTATTTGATTAATCCAATACAAATAGTAAGGGGTTTTGAGCAGCTGATTTCCCCTAGATAAATCTATGTATAAGTGTGTTGAATCTTGATGGATGTTAATTATTTGTGTTCTCGATCGTGAATTTACTTCCGCATATGAGTAATGTAGCTTCTATTCTTGTGATTTATAAAATTTCATGAGCAATTTAGAATCTACAAATTAATTTCTACAAGGGACTCCTAAACCAACCATGTACTTAAAGCCTTGTTTTTATTATCTTTAAAATTGGAGATGAAATTAATCCCTCTAGTTATATAACCATTGTGATTATTCTCATATTACTCAAGAACCTAAATGGGACTATTTTAGGAAAGAATATTAACATATGGATCAAAAGCGATGGAAAAGGAGCTAAAGGACAAGTTAGCTTTAAAGGCTATCCAATTATGTATCAATTTGTTATGCTTAGAATAATTTTAGAGGAGATTCAATAATAAAACCAATCTCCTTTATTTTTCCAATGATTTTAGAAAATATTTTGGCGCTCATCTTACATAGTTATAAACTAAATCTTTAATTAAATGATTAAAATTTTATTTCAATAAAAAATAACTACTACTTTATATAAAATATAATATATTTCTAATTATTTTGTAAAGTATATATTTATAATTAAACTTTTAGTAATTAAAAATCATTAAATTAATATATCCTTAATTTATATTTTAATTTTAACCTTAAATGTAATATAAAAATAAAGAAAAAACGACTCCCCACAGAAATTCTCACACCCACATATATTATATATAATAATATATATATATATATATATAAAATAGTCCATGATAAAAATTTCTAAAATGAACATGATAATTACTAGTAACAAGTGAATAATATATGAACAAGGGTAGTAGTATAATACCATACCCATGCATATCATACTTTTGCTTAGTGTCATACTCATATTTGATGTCAAGAATAAGGAAAACATATGTATTAGATATAATTTAAACTCTCAAGTTCACATGCTCATGGATCATCCTAGTAATTATCAATTGGTTTCAATCGTCAAGGAAATATTTGTACCTTAATTTACATACATTTAAACTAAGAAACAGGTACTCGCTACTATTTAGCACTTGTTTGATTTTAAATTTATTATAAAGATGTAAGACTTTTTTAATGTTTATAAGATAAGGGATTTTCCCAAAAAAAATTATAAACTTTATTTTCTTAAATTTGATTTTATAAGCTTTTGAAAGAATATTTACTTTTGATCATTAAATTCATTTGAAAAAAATATAAATAAAAATTTTCTTAAATAATAATGATGATAGAATTTTTTTATTAATGATAATAATAGTTATAATGGGATTAATATTGATTGATTATAATTTAAGAAGGCAACTAATTATGAAATATATATATTTATTTTTTGTATTAATTTTTTTTTAAAGATTATCTAGATATGAAAGATTGGACCATGGTCAACCATGGTCCAATGCCACATTATGACATATATTGTCTCAATATGAAAATAAACCATGGTCAACCATGGTGCAATATTGCATTGTGAGAAAGATTGCATCAATATGAAAATCAATTACGGTCAATCATGCTCAATCATGCTCAATCGTGGTCAATAACCATGGCCACATTCTAACAAAGATTATTTCCTCGTCCGATTTCTCATTGTGACAACCATGGTCCAACAACACACTGTGACAAAGATTGTCTCAATATGAAAATCAACCATGGTCCAACATCACATTGTGACAAATATTTCCTGGATATAAAAATCAAGCATGGTCAACCATGGTCCAACGTGGAATTATGACCAAGATTGTCTCAATATGAAAATCAACCATGTTAAACCATGGTGAACCATGTTTATTTTAGGGTTTATAATATTTATGTGAGGGTTTACATACCTTGAGTTTACAATATTAATCCATTGGGTTTAATATTATTCCCTTGGTTTTATAATACCTTGTGTTTTTAGTATTAATCCCTTAGGTTTATTATTCATTTGGGCTTATAATATCAATCCCTTGGGTTTATTAATATAAAGGTTGATATTCCTAAGGTATAATATTATTCATAAGGTTTCTAATATTAATCCTAGGGTTTAATATAAATCCTTTAAGTTTGTAATCATGGTCAACGGTGAACCATGGTTCAACGTCGTATTGTTCCGAAGATTGTCTCAATATGTAAATCAACCATGGTCAACCATCTTTATTTTAGCATTTATAATATTTATCATAGGGTTTATATACATTGGTTTATAATATTTATCAAGGGTTTATCATAGGATTTTCTCAATATGAAAAGTAATCATGGTTAACCATGGTACAATGTCACATTATGACAAAGATTGTCTCAATATGAAAGTCAACCATGGTCCAACTTCGCATTGTGACAAATATTGTCTCGACATTAAAATCAATTATGGTCAACCATTGTCCAATGTTTCATTGTGACAAGGATTGTCTCAATATGAAAATCAACCATGGTCAACCATGTTCCAGCATCACTTTGTGATAAATATTGTCTCGATATGAAAATCAACCATCTTTAACCATGGTCACATTATGACAAAGATTGTCTCTTGGTCCAATTTCACATTGTGACAACCATGGTCATCCATGGTCAACCATGGTCCATGCTACATTATGACAAAGATTGTCTCAATATGAAAATCAACCATAGTCAACCATTGTCCAACATCACATTGTGACAAAAGTTGTCTCAATATGAAAATCAATCATGGTCACCCATAGTCCAATGTGTCATTGTGACAAATATTTTGTCAATATAAAAATTAGTTGTGATAAACCATGCTTATTTTAGGGTTTATAATATTTATCTTAAAGTGTATATACCTTAGGGTTTAGAATTAATCCCTCAGGTTTATCAATCTAAGGGTTCATATTCCTATGGTATAATATTATTCATAAAGTATATAATATTAATCCTAGGGTTTAATATAAATCCCTTGGGTTTATAATCATGGTCAACCATGAAAAACCATGGTCCAATGTCACATTGTGAGAAGGATTGTCTCAATATGAAAATAAACCATGTTCAACCATGGTCAACCATTGTCAAATGTCGCAATTGTGACAAATATTGTCTCAATATGAAAATCAACCATAGTAAAAAATGGTCAACCATTTTTATTTTAGGGTTTATAGTATTTATCTTAGGGTTTATAATATTAATCCCTTGGTTTTAATATTACTCACTTGAGTTTATAATCCCTTGGGTTTATAATATTAATATATTGGGTTTATTAATCTAAGGGTTCATTTTCCTAGGGTGTCATATTATTAATAAGGTTTATAATATAAATCCTTGGGTTTCATATAAATTTCTTAGATTTATAATGATGGTAAACATGGTCTAATGTCACACCGTGACAGAGGTTTTCTCAATATGAAAATCAACCATGGTCCAACATCGCAATGTGACAAAGATTGTCTCGATATGAAAATGAATCATGCTCAACCATGATCAACCATGGTCCAATGTCATGTTGTTACAAATATTGTCTTAGTAGGAAAATGAACCATGGTCAATCATGTTTATTTTAGGGTTTATAATAATTATCTTAGGATTTATATACCTTTCATTTATAATATTAATTGCTTGGGTTTAATTTTATTCCTTTGGGTTTATAATATCTTGGGGTTTTAGAATTAATCCTAGGGTTTAATATAAATTCCTTGGGTTTACAATCATGGTCAACCATGGTCCAATGTCACATTGTGCCAAAGATTGTCTCAATATGGAAATGAGCCATGGTCAACCATGGTCCAACATCGCATTGTGACAAAGATTGTCTCAATATATATATATATGTGTGTGTGTGTGTGTGTGTGTGTGTGTGTGTGTACATATACATATATTGATGCATATATATACATTATATTGATCGATATACATATACATATATTGATGCATATTATATATATATATATATAATATATTATATATGTATGTATGTATGTATACACACACAACAACCACACCCATATTATTATATAATATATATAATTCACCCCCAAAATCGCTCTTGACCCAGGAGCCTTTGAGAATGTCATGCCCCACTCCTGTTTCCACTCTTGCTTCCCGCTTCCGCTCCTACTCTGATGCAGCCTTACTCCAGAGCATAAATGCATCACATTAAAAATACCTCTATGATCTATGTGTAATGCATCTATTAATATTTTACCTGTTTCTCAACTAGTGATCCTCCCAATGATGGGGCAGTAGAGAAGGCAACACATATGGAACCTTCATCCTTTCCTTACATCAATGATGAACGAGTGCAACGAAAATGAAGGAAATAGTGATACAAACTATTACTTGGTAGAGGGAACATGCATGCCACATGAGTTAGTTAAATAGACTATTGTTTGGAAGAGGGTCCATTCATGTGATGGCATTGTTGTCATTGATGGAAAAGGGGAAACAATAGAGAAGTAAGGCAACAGAAGCAGCAAGGTATGTAGGAGCAGGAGCAAGAGAAAAAGGAGCAGCAAGGCAAGAGTAGTAACAAGGTAAATAATAATCTCTAATATTCCCACTATCATCTGATATCTAAGAACATTGACACTTCCATTGTCAGCATATTCCCCTTGATCATTTTTCTGAGACTGATAAACATTGATAACCACATTATCATCATTTTCATGTTTATTACAAAATTGTTTTCCCTGAAAAGTTTTACAGAAGAAAAAAATCACATGTAATACATGTTAGTGAGACAGACTCTAAATTTTGATGGCACATATGTTGATGCTAGATATTTCATATGTTATTATTTGCATGCTTGATGACAACATGACAAGGGAGCAGAAAATTCCTTGATGGTTTGGCAAAACATTGATGTTGACATGTTGATGATTTGATGCTTGGATAATGTTGCAGAGATTGTTTAATGAAGAATTTGTGGTGACAATAATTTGTTGTTGAGCTAAATCGTTGTGATGGAAAGGAAAGACTCCATGATAGAAAAGGCAAGACTCAATGAAAGTAAAGGGAATATTCCATGATAGCAAAACAAGGCAAGACTCATGGAGGTTGAGGCAATGACATGAAGAAAAGATGAATTTGAACATATAGATGGCTTTAGAGTGTGAATGTTCCATACATGTTCTTGCATTAGCTTTCATATGTTGTGTTCAAATTGTTTACATTCGAGAATGCTTACATGTGTTGTGGTGGTATAATGTTGCTTTTGGCACTGTGTTGATATTGATGAACCTAATCATTATAGATGGCTGAAATAATATGTTGTGGGGCAGTTATTTCATTTATAATATTCAAAGTATGAAGAGTTTGGAAACAAATGAGTGGAAGGCAAAGAGTCAATCCTGTTCACTTGATATTCTTATGTGGAATACAAACAACGACCAAATTATATTTATAAAATATGTTGTTTTTGGAAGAAAAAAAATAGGTTAGGGAGTGGGCGAATGTGTGAGAGTTGATTGAGGTATTATGCATTAGTTACCTCACACATTTGAAGCTTATGTGAAGTAGATTTGAAGGGAAGAACAAGCATATATGAAGATGGAGATATGCAAAATTTATGACCAGGTAAACCAACACATTGTTGTTTCTTGTTTGCATCAAGGGGTTGTAGTATACTTTCAAGTAGTGGCTTGATAAACATTAGGTTGGAGCATATTGAGGTAGGACCCTCTTATGGGTTGTAGCCTATAGAAAACATTTGGGAGTTAGAGCTTCCTTGCAGTTGCAGCTTGTAGAAAATTGAGGTAGAAACAACCTATAGGTCGGAGCCTATAGAAAATTAGATGTAATAAGGAGTGGGAGCTTGCCTCTGCATCACAACAATAATAAAATAGTAGTTTTTTCCCTTTATGGGTTTCTACAAATATCTGGTGTCAATATGTGTTGCTATTATGTGTTTATGTGATGTTTTGGTTTTCTTATTACTTGTTGTTCACATATTCAATATGCTAGTCATTATTTGTTAATTTTCTCATGTAATGTTTTAGTTAATGAGATTAATGAAAATAATTTTAATGTCCATGAATATACTAAACTAATTCAAAACAGAGCATGGAAGCAATACCAAGCATACCAAACAATGAATCAAAAATAAATGAAGACAGTGTAAGGCGACCCAATAAATTATGGAAGAGGAATAAAAAGTATCCTCCCATTACTTCAATGACATAATGAAGTCATTATGGTTTTAGGGGGAGCTACTCTAGGAAGCAATGCATTCATCCAATCAATGTTAGAAAAGCAAAAACATCTTGGGGGAGAAACTCATAAAATATCTTGAGATGATAACGGACACGGTGAGATCAAAGTTGTGTATGAGATCATACTGACATGGGGAACATGAAGAAAACAAAAACATATACAAATAGAGGAAACATTTAAATAAATATTAGTGAGAAAGACATAGGGGAAGTGGCAATATCATGAGGACAGACTTATTGCATTATGCATTTTAGAGCTGCCTTGATTAGAAAGATGGAGATACAAGAGAAATTTCTATTTGTATATTATCTTGTAACTTTAAGGTCCATAAGAGAGCAACACCAAAATTTTCTTGAAATATATAGTAAATTTAAGAAGATATGTTTTTCATTGAATTTTCACCCACTAGAAATTTAGTCAAACCTGCAATGTTTGCACAATTTGTTAAAGAAATGAGTGTTATAATATGTTTAATGTAACACAGATATATGAATATAAAATAGTGAATACAACTTACAATTCAAATAAGGAAATGAAAACAATTGCAATGGGATTCTGATCATGAATACAATTATATCTCTTCACAATTTTCCATATCGGATGCATATTTTACATAGTAATTGTGCTAAAAATGAAGCAACAGAGATTTCTATTGGTTACCATGTGCCTCTCATGGATAAGGATGATAGTGTTTTCAGAAGGACACAATAGTCAAAGCGTATGAAAAAGGACCCACTAGAGGGCTTCCATCCACATTTAGAAGGCTACAACAAATATATGCACTATGAGCATTTGATAATCTATTCAGAGGAGGATTAAATTTCCTCCAACAGAACTTTCCTTGCAATAATGGAACTACACTTTGAGCAAAAAGTTTTAACATATTTTGACATTCAAAACGATGTGGGAGGCTCCCATTCTTGGTGTCCCTAAGTTGAAGAAATGCAAAGCAAGAGAAGTGATTGGAATCACACTTAGAGTTGTTGTAGGTTTGATATGTGCAATTTTGGTTTTTCATTTTGGAGGAGGAGAGTTCAAAAGTGCGGAACATCAGATGTTGAGGAAGTCGAACCATAAATTGTCTAAGAGTTGTAGAAATATAGGTATACTGAAGTGGTAGGAAAAACTACCTGAACGTTCTTAAGGTGGTGAAACTATTTTATTATACATTGAGGTTCACAATATATGCAGCCAATACTTGTGGAGCACTTTGTCTTCCAATGAACAAATAAATGATTTGGGATACTACAAAACCTACAATGGTGAAGAGGGAAACTTGTTAGAATAATTCCATGCCACAAATGATAGAGATATGTTATAGTCAAAATAACACTGCAAAGGTGCCAGAGGAATTGATCTATTGAAGAATGATAACAATTTTGCACTTTGGATAACGCACTTGTGAACAATTGATGGTGTTATTTGTTTGAAATATTGATATCATTCTTTTTGTGAAATATGATTATAATGAAATTATACTTTACTATTTCATACCATACAAGATTGAGAAGAACATTTTTTTAAATTATTAATTGCTCAGGTCAACCTCAAGGCTATTGTACCTAGTCATATTCTGCATACGCAAAAGGATTGATGAAGAGGTTTTCAGAGTTGGCAGTCGAAGAGACAATTGATTTGTGACAGCCTCATGTTATGAATGAGTGTTAAATATATTGTGGTAATAGCAAGAGTTACATTGTGGCACGATATAATCTATTTTCTCTAAAGCAATTTTAAACTAGAGCAGTACCGATGGAAAGGATATCATGAAGGAGAGCGCCAAAATAATTCCACACGTTGCAATACTCCTAGCCAGCACACCTTTGTATCAGTCATTTTCAACATACATTATTCATACGAAAGCCAATCACCTACCATATTGATTGTAATTCGAGAATGGGATCCTAAATCTTTAGTGACTACAGTGGTAGTAGAAGCGAGAGGTGTGTAGTGTTATTATAGTCATTATCAATGCAGCCTTATTACATTGCATCCTTATTACATTATCACAATATTATCAATGTTATAATTCCTTGGGAAGTATTATACATATTATGGTGCATATACTTTCATATTGGCATACTATGGTAAATCATTATGGTACATTAATTCCTTATACATTGAAGTTATTTTGTTATTATATGGTGGCATTGACCTATGATATGGTGTTATTATTGGAATTATATCATATTTTACCAATCTCATGCATTACAACTATTATGAAACCCGCTCAAAATAAGATAGAAAAGAGAGATAAACGCCTTAGAATTCTGCCTCTTCGAGGGGAAACCTCCTTTACATTACACAAATGAACAATTCTTGGATGATACAAATGACAAAACCTCCTTTCTATATGTAGGAGTCTAAGGGGTCATAATATAATTAGTGTTTACATAACAATAATAATGTAAGGGCACAACAATAACAATAGTGGGCTTCTATGGAGCACAATAATAACAATATGGGGACTACATGGGCACAACAATATAATAAAGGGGTTTTACCAATAACAATAATGGGTTACACTAGTAGTATAGGGACCTAACATGCCCCTCTCCTTCAAAAAGTGTTGTCCTGAACACTTTAGTAGTTTTGGATGCTTCCGTATAAAATTATCATTCTCCAATGTGGAATCTTCAGCAGGTAAGTTCTTCCACTTGATAAGATACTCTAAAATTGATCGATTTCGTAGTTGTCGATTTCTTTTTTCTGTGACTACTTCAAGTTCCTCGTCAAGTTCAAAAATATTATTTGAATTAGGATCTTCTTCAAATTTTGAATGAGTGGCCACACTTCTTCGTCATTCTTCCATTCATCCCTTGCTTCGTTTATCCATTTTGGTTGGATAATAGAAATAGCACAAAACAATTCTTCCACATCCTCATCCTTTCTTGAGAGTGCATTTGCAACAACATTTTGCTTCCCTTTTTTGTAGATAATTTCAAATTCATAACCCAACATATTTGTGACCCATTTTTTATGTTCTTTTGAAGATAATATTTTTTCTAAAAAGTATTTAAGACTAACATGATTCGTTTTTACCTTGAAGTGTCTTCCCATTAGGTAAGTTCACCATTTCTTAAGTGCATGTAGTATTGCCAACTTTTCCTTCTCATAAATAGCTATATTGAGGGACATTTGTTTGTATGGATGTAGCCGTAAAAATACCCAATCGCCTAAATCAAAACTTCTTTCACTGTGACGTTGATCTACCTATTGTTTCATTTGATTCTACACCAAAGTGGTGTTATCCTTTAAAATTTGGAGAACTTGTTGTTGATGCTTGATGTGACGTTTCACTGCTTGAACCTTTTTCTTCTTGATATGTGTTATAAACATATTTGGGCACTTCAACCCCAATCACATATGTCGATAAACAAAGGGTTCTTTAACCCCTAAAAGTGTTGCTTCATACCCTAAAGGATCATGGTCGACTGATTACATAATTTCCCAGAAGTTCCACCTTAAAGACCACTCAGAAATGGCCAAAATTAGACCATACTGACTGCTCCATGGTCAAGGTGCGATGCATACTGGCTGCTACACTAGGCAGGTGCAATGCATACTGAAGAGGCCTTCAGTAGGGTGCGATGAGCAAGAATGGACAAATGGCTAAGACAGTTTGCTAGGTGGATGGTCATAGAATATTCTAGAAGCTTCTCCTATGGCACTTGCCTCTCTGAATTCGCCCAGGGATGAGTAAGAGATCAATGAAATCTCTAGAGGCTGGAATTTTGTAATTTGTAAGGAAGTGATGTTAGTTTACCTTTGAGAAGAGATATTGTATTGTTGGGTGATCTTTCTTTTCATGAGGTGAAGAGGGCTTTGATGCTGGGAGGATGATGTTGGATCAGACAGCTGGGTTGTAATTCTCCCTTCCACTATTAATAAAGTTCTTTGAGTTTCCCTCCATACAATCGTGTAATTGTGAATATTTCTTATTTGTGAATGCAATTGTATGTTCAATGTATTTCTGATTCTGCATTGTTTATGATATTATAGATCGAGGTGCTTTGATAGTGTTTTGTTACTCTGGTTCTACATGTATTCTTTAAGCGGGACAAGTAGGATAGGAGTTGCAAGCTCTATCAAGGGAGAGAGGAATCAAGCAAGGAGTCAAGCAGAAGATATAGGTTGGTCTCTTTGCTCCTCTCTTATCTATCATACATAAAGGAAATTGCAAATTTCTTTGATTGTTTGTTTCTAAGATAGATACCAATCTTAGTGGGACTAGCAGATCGAAAAGACACTAGTTTTCCAGGAAACAAAATGGCGACTCCACTGGGGAGCGAATAGTTTGTTTGTTTTTTATTGTTGTTTATATAGACGGAGCCTGAAGTTAGCCAGATAGCCTTTGAATTGCTTTTGCTATGCAATTGCAAAGTAGATGAATGTTGCTTCAGTCAATCTCCGGGTTGGTTTATGAACTGAACATCTAACTTACAAGCATTCTAAATGCACTTGTGGTAGCTCAATAACCTCTTAATATCATACCCCTGTACTTTGTTTTTACTGTTCATAATAGCTCAAACTAAATCACTAAACTTAGCTGCAAATTTGACCAAAAACTCAACTCAGTTTCACTCCCTGGCCCATCGCACTGTCTGTAACTGAAACCAATATGCATTGCACCTCCCGTGTGTAGCAGGTGAGATGCATCCCTATTTCTGAGAAGCATAGGTGCGATGACTGAGTAATCCTATTTCCCTCCTAGAAATTTTGGTTTTTTTTCCTTGTTTTTAGCTCTGTTTGATTGTGTTGTTTCTTATGATCAGTATCTCATTGTTGAAACCTCCTTACTTTACATTGTTTAGCCTCCATTGATTAGGATTAGTAAATTTTTTATGTATTTTTCCATCATTTACGATCCTTCGTCAAAAAGTAGCTTAAATCGCACTGTCTTTTGATGCAAAAAAAGTGTCGTAACTGTCATTTTGAGTCAAAAAGAAGAGTGTCGTAAAGTCTTCCTCCTCTAGATAGTCAATTGTACTTTTGTCGTTATATTTGATTTGATTTGTTAATATTTGAAGTGTCGAAAGCAACTTTCTATTCGAAATTGAAAAGTGTTGTTTTAGTCTTCCTTTCATTTTGAAAAAGAAATTGTCGAAATGTCGCTTTGAAGAAAATATTTCAAATCTATACTTAGTTTTCATTTTTGGCATTCTCACATTAAAGAAACGATAAAAAAATACATGAATTTGCATTTTCATTTAGACTGTGTGCGAAAATGATTTAGGGAAAGTGCATTTAGTGTGTACTCTTTGCTCTTTGTTGAAAGAAAAGTGCATTTAGTGTGTACATCACGCGGTGAACCTTGAAAGACAAACTTCTAAACAAGATCAACTCTAAAATAAATCTCAATGAACATAAAAACGCTTTGGAACCTAATGCAGCACATCTAGAAGTCTAAGCTAGAGACGTGTTCTGGCATCATAAAACATGGTAACTATCGTTTTCATCGAAGTTTGGGTGATTCCTCCTCTTTGATATGACAAGTGCTAGTATGGACTTGTGTTCCCCGCACCGTCGAGTATATATTGGGAGACCACAATAAGCTGATATCCTTTATCCTTAGGAAGCCATGTCTTCCACCCTATCGATCTCAATGCACTGAACATAGCATTTGGGAAGATTGACTTCCATACATAAGTCCTTGGTAATTTCTCTTTAATTTACCACCAAGGTGTATATTGCAGTTTTGTGATTGGTTTGGTAATCCCTCTATCTAGATTTCTAGAGTAGTCACTTTCGTTCCTTTTCAACTCCTTAAAAGAAAAGGTCCATTTGAGCACTTGTCACTTCAGGATCATTAAAAATCGAAGGCGACTAGAGTCATCTTTAGCTTTTTATAGACTCTTAAAAATTGAGAAAGCAAAGTTGTGTCAAAGCGTCATTAAAATTTATTTAATTTGGAATAACATCATTTTCCCCTTAACTTTGAGTTAATCAAGTAATCCGTAATCGTGGAAGAAATTCAATCAAAACACCGTCATGCGTGGAGACTAGCAATTCAATCGTCTTTGACTTCGGAGATGAAACCATTCCAAGCAAAACAGACTCATTTAATTGAGTCCAATTCTCCCAATTTATTTGAAACTTGTGTTTCAACATCATCAGAGACTATAGTTACTCCGATCATTTCTGGTACATCTGCCTTTACAAAAGAAACTTTGCGGTTACAAGAGGACATTAGAACTGATCCTAGTGTAATGGTAGCCACTTATATACCTGAAACAACTCCATCTAGAGCTGATCCAGAAACTAAAGTTCACTTACCTGAACATCTAGAATTTGAGTTCTAGAATTCAGAAGGTGTCACCCCTCTAGTGTCTGTTACTGCAGAAGCTATACCTTCTTCAGCTCCAAAAATATTTTACGGGCTTGATGGTCTACCTCTTCCACCTGGACTAATTGCTATAGAAGAGATTGTAGAGGATCTTCCATCTGGTACCCAATTGCATTTTGGAACTGCGATCCACCTATAACGTTCTACTACTAAAGTTAGTTCTTTTAATCATCTTTCATTCCAAGTTCATGTCGAATCGCTAGGAAATATTTTGGATAGACTAAATATGCCTGAGCAACCATCAACATCTAGGATTGTGTCATCTGATACAGCCACAACAGAACTCCCTGCTACCACTCCGACGATGTTTGCTGGTATACCATCTGTCCCAACTAGTTATGAGCAACTAGATGGAGTCCACCCAGGACTGTTTTGACGACATGGTCTATTCCTATTTGTTCATCCGGAATCCTATCTGGCATTTCTTATGTTGAAACTCAACAAATTCATCCTACTTACCAGTTTCAATTTGGGCAACCCAGTCTTCAAAGACCTATCTATCCTTTGAGCACAGGATTTCCACCATATGGGGGGTAGTATGCTTTTTCATTTTTCCCTCCTGGAGAACAACCATATGAGAGTTCACAATAGAATTCAGGTCAAACTGGAATTACATCCAGTGGTTGGGTACCAATACTGCCTCAATAGCCAAGAGTTGTATATTCAACGCAACCAACTCAACCTGTGTCGAATATTCCCACTACACCTGCTATTGTGACTGTGTGGCAAGTACAAGAACTGCTTGTTGTATGTCAACCTCAAGTCTCTTAGGTTGCAATACAACAATCTCTTGTCTCTATGGCTCAATCACAACCTCAGGTTAGTGTTTCCTTACCTGGAATGACTCAGGCTCAAACGAGTACTATCACCCAACATCTTGGTCAATCATCTAGTATTGGGCAATAGCAAATGGTCCAACAACCATGGCTGGTACAATATCAACAACCACAATTCCAGCAAGCTTACCAAGGACCTGAGCAACAAGGCTTTGTAGGTAATGGACAACCGCATTTTCAAAACAGTTATCAACAACCATACTATAATGGTTATGCCCATCAACATTATCAAAGTTATCAGCATCAGATACATTATGCTAGTTTGCAAAGACCAACTGCTCAGGCGATCCCATCTTATCCTAGGTATGCTTCGCCAAACCTGAATCAACAATTTCCTTTTGTGGTGACTCTAGAATTGCTATATTTGAACTGACTGACGAATGATCCAATTGCTTACGCCCCTTGGTGGCCAATGATTCCTCATAAAATTCCCTCTGATATTCCTAAATTAAATGGAAATTCAGGTGAAGATCCATCGAATCACATAATGCCTTTTCGTTTGTGGTGCTCATCTAACACCCTAAATGATGATTCGATTAGGCTTCACCTTTTTCAGCGAATGCTAAATGGACTGGCAGCAAAATGATATATTGAATTGCCTAGAGCTTTGTTTGATAACTTTAGCACCCTTGCCACCACCTTTCTAACCCACTTTCACTTACCCATAAGGTACGAAACGGGAATAAAAATCCTTACCAACTTTAAACAGACAACAACCACTCACATATTTGATCATATTCATGAGTGGCAACGTCGTCGTCGAAAGGTAAAGACTTATGTTCCTGATCAACTTCTAGCTGAGTGGTTTATTAAGTCATTATTTCCTTCCATTATTGAAGATGTGGCAAAGGGAGGAGTTGTCACTGAAGGGCAAGTCAGTGCTCGTGCACAATATTTAGACTTGATCTATACTCAGTCTGGCATGCTCTATGACAAAATTCCTGACAATCCTAGACCAGAATTTTCCATTCCTCCCCCTCCTAAATCAAACAGGGACTCTCATGCCGATGATGGCATGATCGGTACCTTAAGTACACAAACTGCAAACGCTCTGTCTGGTAAATCCCTTGCAGTTTCAAGTCAAAAGGCAAATGACAAACTTCTTGCCTCAGAGGTTAATGTCGTGTCATCTGACAAGGGAAAAGAACCAAAGCAACCAGGGGGCAAGAACAAAGGGAAAAACAAAAGAAGAAACAGGAAGATTCGACTCCTCCGAAATCTTCAGGAAACCCTACTGGGTGAAAGAAACCTAATTATCCATGTTTCATATGTGATGAGGACCATTATACGAGAGAATGTCCACATCGAGCTGAGGTCACAAAGTTTTTGAAGACTTTAAGTACCTCGGCGGTATTGATTGATCTGTTTCCAAACCCATAAATTAATCTAGTTGCTATCAATCATGCTTCCCCATCCCAAGTGCTTATGTTATCCATCTCGGAACAAAAAAATGATGCTTTGATATCGACAAGGAATAAAGATTATGGGAATCCACAGACGTCGAACGACAAGGCTATAGATCAGCCCAGCAGTTTGACAACAACTTCATCAGAAGTTGTTCCGCCCATCGTTCCTGATAACTATAAAGCTGCCAAAGGGAGTATCACATAAATCGACATTTAATCCTCATGACTGAGCAACACAGAATTATAGTATAGTGGAGGATCTGGCTCAATCGCCATCCGCTATGTTGACACTGGAAGTACTATTGAATCTCCCCTCCCAAAAGCGAGCTTTGTTATCAGCAATATATGGGATTGATCTAGTGGAATCCAATCTTGTGGCCTTTAATCATAAAGGATACGAACCTCAATTACTGACCCAGCTCGCTTTCCTGATATAGGTAAAATCCCTCCACAAAACTGTTCATCGAACAATCATTGATGAGGGGGAATCTACCTATATTATGTCAATGAGTTGTTGGAAAATTTTAGGCTCACCACCCTTGTCACGATCATCAATGACATTAAAAGTGTTCGATGGAAGAACATACACGCCATATGGGATATTAAGTAACTTGCAAGTTGAACTGGGCGGCAAGATAGTAGAAATTGAAGTCGAGGTCATTGATAGAAATCTTGACTACAATATTTTACTAGGAAGGCCCTGGATTTATGCTATGGCTGTTGTTGTGTCAACATATTTTAGAAAGATTTCATTTCCCTTCTAAGGTGGAATTACAATCGTTAACCAACTAACCTTTTTCCCCAACAGTTCACAAGCTACTGGAAGCATTCCATTGATCCATGGAAGTTCTCAATCGCTTCAAAATGTCGGAGTAGGTCTCCTAAAAGACCCTTCCTTAATGGTACTTTTGCCCTCCCGCCTCCAAGTAATCTGGCGGAAGTGGCCACAATGGAAACCTGTCATATGATATCTTCTACATCATCAAATATTAAGAAGAACTCTGACCATTTTGATAATGTGGATCATCGCTAGGTGTTTCCCCCAAGCCCTATAAAATTTTTGTAGCAATAAATTTTCTGGGCATGGGTGGCGAACCCAAATCAACACTCAGCAAGCGTTTGGATAGACAGGTCTCTAGAGTATGGCACCTCTTCCAATCCTTGGTCTCGTATACATTCTACAGACAAAGGAATCATTCAGTCGATGATGATAGGAGAGGCACCATCGGAAGATTAGCACCATCGTTCTCGCCTTGAAGATAACAACGAAGATTATTATAGCGACCTTAATCATCCTTTAGTTTTTTATTTTCTATTAAATACTATAAATACGGTGGATTCCGAGCGAAATCTGTCCAATATTGAAGAAACTATCCCCATTAATATCTCAACCAAACCTAAAGTTGTAGAGAATATTCATGTTGGCAAAGACTCAACCCCAATCACATATGTCGATAAACCAAGGGCTCTTTAACCCCTAAAAGTGTTGTTTCATACCCTAAAGGATCATGGTCAACTGATTACATCATTTCCTAGAAGTTCCACCTGAAAAACCACTCAAAACTGGCCAAAACTGGACCATACTGACTACTCCATGGTCAAGGTGCGATGCATACTAGCTGCTACACTAGCGAGGTGTGATGCATACTAAAGAGGCCTTCTGTAGGGTGCGATGAGAGAGAATGGACAAATGGCTGAGACAGTTTGTTAGGTGGATGCTCATAGAATCGTCTAGAAACTTCTCCTATGACACTTGCCTCTCTGAATTCACCCAGGGATGAGTAAGAGATCAATGAAATCTCCAAGTGGAACCAAGAAATATCAGTGGAATGACACTAATCAAAAACCCAGAGCTAACTCACACCCTTTCTGACATCTATAAATGGATCCCTCATCTGAGAGATCTAGAGGCTGGAATTTTGTAATTTGTAAGGAAGTGCTATTAGTTTATCTTTAAGAAGAGATATTGTATTGTTGGGTGATCATGCTTTTCATGAGGTGAAGAAGGCTTGATGCTGGGAGGATGATGCTGGATCAGACAGCTGGGTTGTAATTCTCCCTTCTACTATTAATAAAGTTCTTTAAGTTTTCCTCCATACAATCGTGTATTTGTGAATATTGCTTATTTGTGAATGCAATTGTATGTTCAATGTATTTCTGATTCTACATTGTTTATGATAGTATAGATCGAGACGCTTTGATGGTGTTTTGTTACTCTAGTTCTACAGGTATTCTTTAAGCGGGACAAGTAGGAGAGGAGTAGTAAGCTCTATCAAGGGAGAGAGGAATCAAGCAAGGAGTCAAGCAGAAGATCCAGGTTGGTCTCTTTGCTCCTCTCTTATCTATCATACATAAAGGAAATCACAAATTTCTTTGATTGTTTGGCTCTAAGATAGCTACCAATCTTAGTGGGACTAGCAGATCGAAAAGTTAGTAGTCTTCCCGGAAACAATATGTCCTTCTATCTTGAGAGTTTGATGAGTGGCAATTTCTACCAATGCATTACAAGATATGGTTGGATTCATTTCTTGATGCTCGATATGATCTTTCACTTCTTCAATATTTTTATTCTTGATATGTGTTTCTATCTTGAGAGTTTGAGGAGTGGTAATTCTTGCCAACGCTTTACAAGATATGGTCGGATTCATTTCTTCTTTCTTTGGGGTTGGTTCTTGGTGTATATCCTCTTCTTTTGACGTTTCTTGATCCTTTTCTTCCTCCTATTCACAACCTATGTAAAATAATTTCTTCTTAGCACACTTATGACCATTAGTGTATTTTCTATCACAAATGTAACAAAGCCCTTTTTCTCTTTTTTATTCCAATTGTTTTGGTGTAAACCTTGTAGGTTGTGGACTGCTAGGCATAAAAACACTTCCATATTTATATTTGTGAGTGGTAGGATTCCTTGTTTCCATAATTCCTCTTTCAATTTTTCTTGTCAACCTGAATGCCTTCTCCAATGAATCCAGTTCCCAAAGGCAAACCTCATGTTGAATGTTATCCTTTAAATTCCCTATGAAGACATCAATCATTTGCTTCTCTCGAATATCATTTACCCTTATATTCAATTTTTTGAAGTCCTCAATGTGGTTTACCATTGAACCCTTTTGTTTGAGATTTATCAATTCGCTAAAAAATGTGTTGCTCTTTGTATCCTCATAATGTGCTATCATTTCCTCCATGAGAATTGACCAGGTGACAAGTGGTTTATGAGAACAAATCCCTTTATACCATACAAATTGATTTGGTTCTAAATATAAAGATGCAATAAGTACCTTTTGTAACATTTGCACATCATGTAGATCAATATATTGCTCCATCTATAGTATCCAATTTACTGAATCCTTGCCATTAAAATTCCTCATATCTATTTTTTGAACATGGTGGGTCTTCAATCCAACATTAGAGTTGTAGAATTCTTGTAGAAACTCTGATAGATCTAGAATTCTAGTTAAGTTAAACACAAGTAATTTGTTGATATTCAAGAGAGGAGAGAAAGAATTTTCTCCATAAAATCAATGTATTAAATTAATAAACAACCGTAATACATGAGAAACCAAAAAACTAATCCGAAAGGTAGGTGGTTATATAGAAATTGTCGAATCTAGAAAACTAGTAAAAAACTAGAAAAGGCTACAAAAAGCTAAAGGGAGGCCTAAAATAGAAACAATGACTCAAGACAACCTATGCCAACTATCAGCCATGAGGAAAGCATGAGGAGGGGCACATTTCCCAAGGAAGGTAACTTTAAACATGCTAAAATGGTCCGGGGGACCAAATCCCTTGATTTAAGGGGGAATCTTCATGTGGGGCACCAATCCTCAAATAACTCAAGTGGATGAGGTGTGGATAGGTGTGAGCATGCAATTAGATGTCTAAATGGTTTAGGAAAGTGGTTGGACCAATATTTCCATAATATTAAGCCTTTAAAGGCAAAAAACAACATGATTTTTAGTGCATGTGGCTAAGTCAACGATACTTAGGCTAAAAATTAAATGTAGATGTTAGGATTATATTCCAACACCCCCCCTTCATCCTAACTCACTTATCTAAACTGAGTCTCGGCCAAGATGCCATGTTAGGTACTCAAGTACAATAAATAAAAGATCCTCATAAAATGAAGAAAGAGGGAAAACCACGTGGGAACACCCCCCCGCCCCCAAAAGAGGAAAAAAGGGCTAAGTGGCCAGAAGGGCCTACTCAGCTGTCTCCATCACTCCAAGCATAGCTCTCAGTTCTGAAAATTTATTTTTAGTGAAAGACTTGGTGAAGATGTCTGCAACTTGCTGCTTAGTGGGGCAGTACTGCAGTGATATGACTCGGTCACGGATTAGCTCACAGATGTAATGAATGTGAATCTCGATATGCTTGGTCCTCTGCCTCTGATATGGATCAATCGATATCCGAATGGACCCCTAATTGTCACAAAATATGACAGTTTGAACTAGATACTAAATACCAAACTTGGAGAGAAGCCCCTGCAACCAAATAGCCTGTGTAGCTGCATTCACTGCACCTCTATACTTTGCCTCGGTTGTAAATAAAGCAATTGTGGATTGCTTCTTGCTAGACCAACAAAAAGGCCCTGAACCAAAGTTGAAAACATAACCAAAGGTGGACTTGAGGTTTGTACCATTGCCAACCCCATCAAAATATATGTACCCAATCAATGAAAGTGGGAAATCTGCAGCATAAAAGATACCAAAACTAGAAGTACCTTTCACATATCTAAGGATTCTCTTTACAGCTTTCCAGTGAAGCTCATGGGGCTCCTGCATATATCTAGAACAAAGTCCTACTGAAAAATATATATCAGGTCGGGTGTGAGTAAGATACACCAAACTCCCAACCAACTACTGATACAGTGTACTATCCACCAAAGGTGTAGTACCCGCATCCTCAAATCCGATCCCCAAAAGAAAGGGAGATGTCGATGGCTTTCATTCTATCATTTGAAAGTGGACAAGTAGATCTGATGCATACTTAGATTTTTCCATCTTGATCCCTGAAGTAGACTGAGAAACTTCAAGACCAAGAAAGTAGTGCAACAGTCCCAAATCTATCATGGAAAATCAATCGTGTAATGTTGATTTTGTCGAATCAATAACTGAGGCAAGGTTCCCTGTCATCATTAAATCATCTACATAAAGTACTATCAGCAAAAGGGAGTCATCATGTTGTAGAAAATAAACATTCGGATCAGATTTGCATCGAATGAATCCAATGGAAAGCAGGAAAGAATCCATCTTTGCATACCAGGTTGTGGGAGCCTATTTTAGGCCATACAAAGATTTCTTTAATCTACAAATGAGGGAAGAGTTTTGAATGTATCCCTGTGGCTGCTCCATATATATCTCCTCCTTGAGATCTCCATGAAGAAATGCACTCTACACATCCATGTGATGAACTTCCCATCTGCAAGAAGCAGCAATGGCTAAAACTAGTCAAATGGAATCCATTTTTGCAACAGGTGCAAATGTCTCTGTGTAGTCTATGCCATGTACCTATGAGTATATTTTTGCAACAAGTCAAGTTTTGTACTTCCTGATCTCACCATCTGCAACAATATTTTTTTGATAGATCCATCAGCATCGAACAAGCTTTCTTCCTTTCAGAAGTGGAACCAAGTCCCATGTGTTGTTTTCGATGAGAGCAGAGTACTCTTCATCCATCGTAGCCTCCCAAAGCGGGTTTCCAGTAGCCTCAGAGTGTGACTGTGGATCTGAACCAAGTGTCATATAGAAATGTATGGGAAGCGATGGTTTGGTGGCAGCTAGCGCTTGAGGAGCCCCAAAAAACTATGATCTAGTCCTTCTCGCATCCACAGGATCACCGACTAGTTCACCCGCATCTTGCAGGGTTTTCTATGCCCAAGTTGGCAGCTGAGTTGGAGCAACCATGACTTGCTCCTCATCCTCTGAATCAGACCCAAGAGGATTCTCTGATGGCTACTCTGAAGAAGAAGTTTCAGACTCCTCCTCATTAGTGGCAACAAGCGGTTCCTCGGCAGGGTCTGCTGAAAAATCATGCAGTGATTCTTCTTCAAACTTCACACTTCGAGCTACAAGGAACTTTTTAGTGTGAGAGTCCAGAAATATATATCATTAGAAACTGCCAGGATATCCAACAAAGATACATTCAACACTTTGAAGCTCCAAACACTTCCTCTTATCTGTCAGAATGTGAGCCCATGCTTGTGAACCAAAAATGCGAAAGTGCGACACTTTCAGTTTCTTACCAGTCCAACATTCAAATGGAGTGGTGCCTTTGAGTGCTTTGTGAGGAATGTGGTTCTGAATGTATGTTGCACAATTAATAGCTTCAGCCCATAGCTTAGGAGCTAATGATTTGGACTGTAGCATACAATTGGCCATCTCTTTTAGTGACTGGGTTTTCCTCTCCGTGACACCATTCTGCTATGGTGTATATGGCACTGTGTGTTGTAGCTGTATACCTGCATCAATACAAATTTTTTGCACATATTTGTTGACATAATCCCCCCATTATCAGTACGAGGTATCTTAATCTTACACCTAGACTCATTCTCAGCAAGTGCTTTAAATTCTATAAGGCATTCAAATACTTCCGATTTTAATTTCAGAAAAAATACCCAAGTAAAGCGAGAGAAATCATCTATGAAGGTGAGTACATATCGAGCCTTACTGATTGAAGGCTACGGGAATGGGCTTGTGATGTCACTATGAATCAGCCCAAGAGGTGAATAAGCTCTTTGTGCCTTCTCTTTGTCAAACTTTTGCTTCGGATGCTTGCCAAGAATGCATCCTTGACATACACCGCTTGTGAATTTAATAGTGGGCAATCCTTCTACCATGTTTTCCTTGCTGAGTTGATGCAAGTACTTATAGTTTAGATGGCCAAATATTTCATGCCATAACCTGCTCATATCATCAGATTGTGATAGTAATACAATGCTAATAGATTTAGGAACAAAGTGGGAGAAGAAATACAAATGAGCATCGTGATCTGCAATTCCATGTGCAAGCTATGAGCCCGTGGAAATGTTGGTAATCACTGCAGAGTCTGGAGTGAACTCCACCTTATTTCCATAGCCGGAATGAGTGATCTGATATATCGAGAGAACATGAAGCACATTTGTGAAGCAGCCCCCTTCAAGCTCTACAATTCCTTCTCTGTACACCTTTGCGGGTGTGGCATCTCCCAAGTAAATTGGGGATCTGGTGCTTTCTTCGATGGAGGAAAACTCATCTTTTATGCAGCCATATGGTTTGATGCTCCTGAATCAAGGATCCAATATGATGGAGTGGATGTGACAGCCATTAAAGCATGACCATCTTGTGCTCTCCCTCTCCTATCTCCCGTTTTGTTATCATCCTTCTTCTTTGCATTCTCGGGCACGGTGAGATTGTGTTGCTGCAATTGCTTAGCCATCTCATCGATTGTTTTCCTCATGCAATTTTATTTGGGATTAAAACCTTTGGAACAGTAGCTACAAAGTGTTCTTTCCTTCTTCTTCTTATCCTCAAGTAAAGAAGATCTCTCTGAAGATTAAATGGGTCTCTCCTTCTTCGATTCATTAAATTTACCCTTCCCTTTTTGCTTGTCTCTTCCACTGCTATTTGCAGCATCAGTAGCTGCAAGTGCTTGGTTCTTTGAACTCTTGATGGCACCCATTTGGACTAACTTTGCTTGATCTTGAGTCAATGCTACAATGAAGTCATTCAATGGAGGCAGTTTCCATTTTTACTGAGTCAATTTATATGCTTGAAAAGACGATACAAATACAAAATATTCAGGGCCTAATTTCCAGAGAATCAAAAGGATGAGTTGATGTTCCTCTTTCTTGACTCCACATGCATCAAGTTCAAGGAGGAGGGAATTAAACTTAGTGAAGTATTCTTTCAAGTTGCTGAAATGAGTTGGACTGAGGGATATGAGTTCATTCTCCAATTGAAGCACTCTCATTTCATCCTGCTTGCTGAATAGTCCTTCCAATGTGGTCCAGACCACATCAGGAGTAGTGGCTCTGCTGAAATGAAAGAGTTCTATGGAAATTGATAGACATATCAGCCCAATTGCTTCATCTAATTTATTGAAATACTTGATCTTCTCTGCTGCAGAAGTTGGTTCAGTCTCCGTTCCCATTGTTACCATGTAAAGCCCTTTGCTTTGGAGGAGCAGAGTAATCTATGTCTTCCATTCGAAGTAATTAAAAGGATTTAGAACGAGTTTTGTGGGCTGAGAGAGATGATCCATTGCTACTTTTTTTGCCTCTTGATGATCTATACCTGTAAATAAAACCGTGTACAATCTACTAGATTCGAACTAGCTCTGATACCATGTAGAATTCCTGCAGAAACTCCAATAGATCTAGAATTCTAGTTAAATTAAACACAAGTAATTTGATGATATTCAAGAGAGGAGAGAAAGTATTTGCTCCATAAAATCAATGTATGAAATTAATGAACAACAGTAATACATGAGCAACCAAAAAAACAATCCCAAAGGGAGGTGGCTATATAGAAATTGCAAAATCAAGAAAACTAGGAAAAAACTAGTAAAAAACTAGAAAAGGCTAAGAAAAGCTAAAGGGAGGCCGAAAATAGCAACAATGACTCAAGACAACCTATTCCATCTATCAGCCATGAGGAAAGCATGAGGATGGGCACATTTCACAAGGAAGACAACTTTAAATATGCTAAAATGGTCCGGGGGACCAAATCCCTTGATTTAAGGGGGAATCTTAATGTGGAGCACCAATCCTCAAATAACTCAAGTGGATGAGGTGTGATTAGGTGTGAACATGCACTTAGATATCTAAATGGTTTAGGAAAGTGGTTGGGCCAATATTTCCATAATATTAAGCCTTTAAAGGCAAAAAACAACATGATTTTTAGTGCATGTGGCTAAGTCAAGGATACTTAGGCTAAAAAATAAATGTACATGTTAGGATTATATTCCAACAAGAGTCTATGAAATCATGATTGACATTTCTTTTGTTCTCATCATGATTTTCCTTTACTACCCTTTCACCATTAGTATCCATTTCTTGTAGCAACGTATTCAAATTTATCTTCAATTCTTCCATCTTAGCATCCATGCCATTCATCTTAGCATTCATGCCATTCATCTTAGCTTCCACACCATCCATCTTAGCTTCCACGCCATCCATCTTAGCTTCCATTCCATCCATCTTAACTTGCACGCCATTCATATTAGCTTCCATGCCATTCATCTTAGCTTCAGTTACCTTTTGTGAGAGTGAAATTTGTTGTACTTGGTCTTTTAATTTTGATATATCATGTTGCATTTCTTCCTCTTCTTCACGAGTCATGCTAGAGCTTTCAGGTTGCTTATTAGGTGTTTTCATTTTCTTTTTTTCACTTTGTAAGAGCTCGATAGTGAATCTGTTGTATCTCTGTAACTATGAATGTCAAATATCTGAAATCATGTCTTGCAATATCCCTTTGAGTCCTCTTTCTAACCCCATAAGTTTGATCAATATTGGATTCTCCAAGGAGGCGTCATGCCAAACCTCCCACGGTGACCTAATTATAGACTAGTTTAGTAGAGTGAACTTGTATGAAGTTCTGTGTGTCACTGTTTCAACCTTAGTACCTGTAACTGATGTATAGAAAACTACAGGTCGTCCTCTTTCTGAAACTTCTTACAAAATTTTAATATGATTCTCAGAACAAAAGTTATGATGATTTTCCCCAAGTAACCTATTTGGAATGTAATTTGGGAGTCTGCAAACACCCTAACTTCCTCATATCATATCTCCACAAATGTAGTGATACAAGATCTGAAATTCGAACCCGAGGTTTAGATCGATTTCATATAAAATGGGTTTTTTTTTTGGCTTTTGAAACATCGTAAAACAAAAGTTATAGCGAAAATTCCACGATGACTTGTTTGGAGCAGCGAAACCTTAGAATCCAAGCTCTAATACCAAATGTTATGAAACCATATCACAATAAGATAGAAAATAGAGATAAATGCCTTAGAATTCTGCCTCTTCGAGGGGGAAACCTCCTTTACATTACACAAATGAACAATTCTTGGTTGATACAAATGACAAGACCTCCTTTCTATAGATAGGATTCTAAGGGGTCATAATATAATCAGCGCTGACATAACAATAATAATGTAAGGTCACAATGATAACAATAATGGGCTTCTATGGGGCACAATAATAACAATATGGGGACTACATGGGCACAACAATATAATAAGGGGGTTGCACTAATAACAATAAGGGGTTGCACTAGTAGTATAGGGACCTAACAACAACTCTTTGTATTGAGTATACTGATCTAGATGCCTCAACAAAATACCTTCACTTGATTTATATTGGAAAATTATCTTGATATTGATATATATGGCATATATATTTATATACTGTGTAGGTAGAACTACAAGCCCTACGTGTTGATTGTCCCTGGAAGTAAGCAATAAGTGCAAAGATCAGTGACTTGCTGCATAGAACATGGTTGTTAAATTTGCATTCGTAGTGGATGACACAACTATGAGGGCCTCGAACTTGAATAAATAATACCAAGGTTTTGGATATGAACTTGTTGGTTGATATAAATGTCAATGGTTGATGTTGAATTTTGGTTGCACACTGAAGCAGCTGGAGCCTGTGAGAAGGTTTTGCATTATAATCAAATTTTTTATTACAATTTATATATACTACAAAAAACAGAGACTTATAAATGTAAATTCAAGTTGCCACCTTCTCATATCATCCCTTTTGTAACACCCTTCTCCCACATCTACCCAAGTAACCAACCAACCAAGGTAAACATGCAACGAGAGTTCACTACGATATGTTTTGACCTCCTAACTCATGTTAAGGAACCGGAACGGATGGAAACACACCATACAAGCCTTCAATGTCAGCATTAGGACCCTCAGAAACCATCCCAACCTTTCTACCAACCAACCTTTGTGTCCCACTGAGATTTTGAACCACTTGACCCCCGGATGCTCTCATGTTCTGGTCCTCCTAGTGTCTACGTGGCTCTGGACACTTTCATGACAAGGTATGTTAGTGTCTAGGGACTATTTTTCTTAGTGTTGTGCTAGCATCCCCGAGATTTGAGACACCTTTTCAGGCCGAGAGCCCAAGTCACTCCCCAGAATTGAACAACACCTTCAGAACAGTAATATAACAGGGAAATTATAGTACAAATGCAGTTACTTGAATAAGACCTTGGTTGGACCCCTACTAACCATGATAGGCATTTCATCAAACATATCACAAATATGTATTATATAGGTGTAAATAATAGATCTTAGAATAACGGTCTCATACTTAGTTGAGAATACTTAAGAGGCATTGATGCGTCAACACATTAGCTACCATTTCATCCATTAGGTCATAGATACATTGTTCATTCATTTATAAGTAAAAACATGATGAGAGCACTACTATCATAAAACATATACATATAAACCAGTATAATACTCATATAAATACAAGGAGAAATAACCTCATGTTGCAAAATCCAAAACCAAGATGGGACTTCCATGTTCCACTCGACCCTAGAATGGGTGAGCCAAATATCTCTTCAGTCATTCACCCTCCTGCCATATTCTAAGCATGAATGTGGGATCTCATAGAACACATCAATCTAGAACCATTTGGGGCTTCCAAAGGCCAAACACCTCAATGCATCAAACAATGATTCCACAACATGGTTGGACATAAAAAAACCATCATCAAATTGGTCTCTATCCAAGCCTTCTAGGGATCCAGAGCATTTGTTCCAACCAAAGATTTAGGACTAGTAACTCAAAGCATAACTTATACTGGGCTCGAGAGCATTTGTCCGACCAAGGCCCTAGGACTAGTAACTCAACCCACCAAGGGCTACAAAGTGTTTTTCCAATGAAGGCTCCACGATGTGTAACTCAACCCAAGCTGATACAAGGCTCCAGAGCAATTGTCCAACCAAGGTTCCAAGAACTAGTAACTCAACCCAAGCTAAAGAAACATGAGAAACAACCCAAAACAAAATAAGGGAATAAATCCATAATCACCATGGCTATCGAGGAAATGGAAATGATAGGAAAATCCACTATCAATCCCAGCCATCCTCCATGCAATGACATATCATTACCAAAAAATTACATGCATATGCCATGCATGACAAAACTAGTGATGAAACATACATGCAACTTGGTACCTACAAGCAAAACCTATTGTAGTTGCTGATCTCGATGTCGTCTTGTGCTTTCCTACTCTTCCTTTTCCTTCTTCCTCCAAAAATCCAAGTGTGCCACACCCTCCAAGAGTGCTCCAAGAAAACTCTGTTAGGTCCCTATACTACTAGTGTAACCCCTTATTGTTATTAGTACAACCCCCTTATTATATTGTTTTGCTGGTGTAGTCCCAATATTGTTATTATTGTGCCCCATAGAAGCCCACTATTGTTATTATTATGCCCTTACATTATTATTGTTATGTCGGCTCTGATT
>APFE031115207.1:197748-217543 GCA_000404065.3 Pinus taeda | reverse complement strand
TGGACAATCATTCCAAGGTATTTGAGACTCCCAAAGGCCTCCCACCTATTCATGATCATGATCATGCTATTCATTTGATTCCAAGAAGTGTTCCTCCAAACATCAGGCCTTACAAATATCCATATGCACAAAGGAGTGGGAACTCATTCAAAAGTTGCAGAAGTTTCCAGTTCAAACAGTGTTGTGAGAACTTGAAAATTAAGGAAAAATCATATTGGAACCTGAAGTAGTCACAAAACTGAGAAATCGACAACTACGAAATAGATCAATTTCAGAGTATCTCATCAAGTGGAAGAACTTACCTGCTGAAGGTTCCACATGGGAGGACAAGAATTTATACAAAAGCATCAAGAACTATTCAAGCATTGAGGACAACACTTTTTGAAGGAGAGGGGAATGTTAGGTCCTTATACTACTAGTGTAACCCCTTATTGTTATTAGTACAACCCCCTTATTATATTGTTGTGCCCGTGTAGTCCCAATATTGTTATTATTGTGCCCTGGAGCGCGCGCGACTGCAACCCGCGATCGAGCCTTGGCCAGGGCCACCTGCATGAGATTCATCATGGACCCTCCAGACCCATCTGGTGGGGACCCGGAGCTGCAAAGAGCCTTCTCCAATCTGGTAAAGTCACTCCCTCCGCAAATACCTAGACCAGCAGAAACAAAGTTTGTGAAGAAGCTTGATGTATTACATGAAGTTCAACTGCCGCCTACCATCCCACGCATGGCAGCCATTTCCCTAGCAGAGAAAGGATTGGTTGGGCAATTTACAGGATTGTGGCCATCACCCAGAACAGTGCAAAGGTGGGTTGAAAGAAACTGGTCGGACAAGATCCAGGGTAAAATATCCATCAGATTCTATGGCAGAGGATATTTTACTTTTCATTTCGAAACCAAAGAGGACAAAGACCTAATATTCAGGAATGGGCCTTACTTTATGGACTCCAGGGGTCTTTACCTCAACAAATGGACCCCGGATTTCGATCCAGAACTTGATATACCGAATGTTGTTCCAGTCTGGGTCAGACTGCCGCACCTTCCCCTTCACTGCTGGGGGGATGACTCGGTCAAAGAAATAGGAAATGCGGTTGGAAAATACATAGATCGCAGTGAACCTAAAGACAACATACAGGCGTGTGCGCGAATTTGTGTTGAAGCCGATCTGGGCCGAGGACTGCCGGAAGTTATCAAACTGAAATTCGATGATTGGTGCCATATTCAGCAACTGGATTACGAGCAGATACCCTTCAAATGCACGGTATGCCATGAATATGGACATTTTGCAAATATATGCACTAAAATAGTTAATGTAGATTCTGGTGAGCAGGATGGGTAATGGGAAACTGTAAAAAGGAAAAAATCATCTCCTCCTCTCAATTCTATGGATCCTGATGCCCCTGGTCCTTCCCAGTAGCATCCTTCCTCCCCTCCTCTGATTCCCGATCCTCCTCTCCCTCCATCTTCTAACCCCTTCGCGATCCTCTCTGAGGAAGAATCGGGGCCTGATGTCCCTTCCACAGATCCCCCTCTTCAACTTTCCCCTCCTCTCATCATGCAGCCCTCTCCAGACCTCCCCTCTTCAAGGATTACCAGGAGTTCTTCAAAGGAACATGGAGCGCCCAGTGATGGCCCTAAAAAGCAAGGGCCTAGCAGGAAATCAGCCAAGCAACAGAGGGATGAAAATGCTCAGAAAGACATAGCACTGGGCACCCAAACTCCAATAGAGACCTTCATTCTTGGACATTTGGAAAAAGAAAACAGTAACAAAGGCCATGAGAGGCGAGCACCTATCCATGTAACCAGTAAATCATGATGAAAATACTATCTTGGAATAGTAGGGGCTTAGGGCAACCCTCCAAGCTAGCTGCCCTCAAGGACTTAATTCACATTGAAAACCCTGAAATTGTTCTTATTCAAGAAACAAAGCAAGATCAATCAGAAATGAGTAGAGTAATTAGCCAGCAAAAGCATTTAATGGATGTGCAAGCGAAGCAAGAGGAGCCTCAGGCGGCATATTAACTATATGAGATAGCAATAAATGGATCTGTGACTCCACCAGCGTTCACCAAAACTGGATTCGAATCACCTTAGAAAGTAAAATTGGAGGCTCAAAGGTAACAGTTTATAACGTATATGCTCCGAATCAGTATAGAGAGAAAGAAATGTGTTGGAACACATTGGAATTAAGTATAGAAGAAGAGCAGAACAACAATCTCATTATAGCAAGAGATTTAAATCTGGTGATGCATGCTAACGAAAAAAGAGGAGGAAATTTCACTCTTGATCCATCCAGAAGTCGACTAGAGGCCATCATGTAGGAGCACGATCTTGTTGATATCAGACCCAAAAATCGTAGGTACACCTGGAGCAACAGAAGGATTGGCGCCGGCAATATCATGGAACGACTTGATAGATTCCTTATAAGTATAGCATATCTGTCTACCTTCTCTACAGGTCACTCAAACATCCTCAATGTCTCTGCCTCTGACCACTACCCAATAACGCTTACTCTTCATAGTCACTGTCAGCTAGGGCTTATACCCTTCAAATACTGCGCCATTTGGAACCGTATCCCAGCTGCAAAAGATGTCGTGCGACAGGCTTGGGTCCAACATGTAGAAGGTTTGCCAAATTATATTTGGGAGACAAAATTGAAGAGATTACGACAGGCTTTAAAAAATTGGGCAAGGAACAATTATCAAGAGCCCGAGAAGAATAAAAAGAAAATTAAGCAAGATCTAGAGGAAGTGCAGCAAAGAATCGAAGTGCTTGGGCTATCTCAACAAGCTAAAGAACAAGAAACTAGATTATACTCACAGCTGAGTCAAACTATTAGGGACGAAGAAACAAAATGGACGCTGAAATCAAGGCAACTTTGGTTGCAGGAGGGAGACAAAAACACATCCTATTTCCACAAGCAGGCCACTGTTCGAAAGGCCAGAAATACAGTGAGCACGATAATGGATAATGAAGGGAATTGTTTCAACACTCAGGCCTCTATAAAGGAATCAGCTACCAAGCATTTTAATAATCTTCTGACTGAGGACAAAGGTGTGGAGGATTACTCAAGCATGCTTCAGCATTTGTTTAAAGGAGTCACACAAGAAATGAACAGCAGTCTCAGAAAAGAAGTTGAAGAAGAAGAGATCCAAGCAGCGATTTGGAGTTTACACCCAGATAAAGCTCCAGGACCTGATGGATTTCCCATTTGCTTTTATTGAGAATATTGGCAGATGATCAAAAAAGACCTCTTAAAGATGATTCGTTGGGTACTAAAAAAAGGCAAAATGGGGGGATTTACCAACTCCACCTATTTGGCTTTAATTCCAAAAGAGAATCGACCTTCCACTTTTTCAAGATTTCGGCCAATATCTTTATGCAACTCAGCATATAAAATAATTTCAAAAATTCTAGCATCCAAGCTTAAACCTCATCTACCATCCTTGATCTCTGAAAATCAAGGGGGTTTTCTCCCCAATAGGCACATCATTGACTCTATCCTTCTTGTGCAAGAGGCCATCCACTTGAGCTTAAGCAGAAAAGAGAAAGGGTTTTTTCTAAAGCTGGACCTTGCAAATGCTTTTGATAGGGTAAGACATACCTACCTGTTTGTTGTTCTTCATAAAATGGGGTTTCATCCCTCCTTCATCACAATGGTCAAAGCTTGTATAACAGAACCGTGGATCTCCCCTTTGATTAATGGGAGACCGTGTGCAGCCTTCCAATCATCTCGTGGCCTCAGACAAGGCTGCCCCCTGTCTCCTTACTTGTTTATCCTTATGGCTGAATCTCTCAGTCAAACCTTGGACTATAACTGGAGAATAGGTCTAATCACTGGCATCAAGATTGAGCAAGGAACAAAGAACATCAATCATTCTCAATTTGCAGATGACACTCTCCTAATAGGAGGAGCATCCATCACTATAGCAAGGCGCTTTAAGAAGATTCTGGACCAATTCATGGACTACTCAGGTGGGAAGGTCAACCAGATAAAAAGTTGTATATATGGTTGGAATACACCAAATCATACCATCCACAGCATTGCAAGCATATTTGGAGTCTCCTGCAAACTAGTCTGGAACCATTTCTCCTACTTAGGGATGCCAGTAAGTTTGGGACCGCTGAAAGCTGATACCTGGAACGAAATCCTCGACAAAATAAAGAGAAAAGTGCAACAATGGGGCACCATGTGGCTGAACCCAGCAGGACGACTAGTTCTTCTAAAATCAGGTATAGCTTCTCTTCCCATATATCATTTTTCCTTATATCAAGCTCCAGCTGTTTTCCATCAGAAAATGGAAAGAGCCCTCAGGCATTTTCTTTGGCAAGGAGGGAAAATGGATAAGAAAAAATTCAATCTTGTAAGCTGGAAGAATATAATCCAATCTCAGGAAAAAGGAGGATTAGGCATCAGATCACCAAAATTGCTAAACTTAGCCCTTGGAGCTAAAATCATATGGAGGATGATCACAGGGCCTACAGCGTGGTGGAAGAAGATCATAGAGGCAAAATATCTAAACTGCGCAAGGCAGCGACTCCTGGAGACTAATATTCCCAACAGAGATAGTACAAAAATTTGGCAACTTTGCAAGAAGGCTATTACCTTTATGTCTCAGAATATCTCAAAGGTCCCAGGAGGGGGGAGCAGTATCAACTTCTCCACAGACAGAATTTTAGGGCAGCATCCCATTGGAACAAAGATTGAGGCAATCCCTGCTATAAACTGGCTTAATGGCAAAGGAATACTACACTTGGCCCACATATCACAATGGGACAATCACTCTCAAGCATGGACAGGATGGAAATTCCCGGATCATCCCAGGGAGTTAGACACTAGTCTCACTGCCCTAAAGAAGCTCCTACACAACAAAGCCCCGGTCCAAGAAGGCATACATGAAGGATATCGTTGGGACCCAACTGGAACTCAATACACGGTTAAGGCTGGTCATCAATTTCTTTGTGACAGCACTTTCCAACAGGAAATATGGAACCAATGGAAAATCGTATGGAGAGCAGAAGCACCTCCCAAAGTTAAGTTTTTCATTTGGCTGCTCCTGAAAGGAAAAACATTAACCGCTGAAAATTTAAAGAAAAGAGGCATAATGGGGCCATCCAGGTGCCCAAACTGCTGTAGATCATAGGAAACAATGCAGCACTTGTTTATAGAATGTCTGGTGGCTGACGAATGTTGGAAGAAGATGGCCTCAATAGGGGAAGCACCCTGGGAGCCTCAGGAAAATATTGTAGAATTGATTCACAAATGGAGGAAGAATTGTCCATGGAGAGAGAAAAGAAGTAAATTGGCGCAAAGGGTATGGAACATCATTCCTCTAACTCTCTTATGGCGCATATGGTTGGAAAGAAATGGAAAGGTCTTCCAGGAGAAAGGCTGCAACACCAGGATAATGTGCCACAAGGCTAAAATGTTAGCGGTAGAGACAGTCACAAATCATACCAGAGGCAAAATTGATGTAACAAATTATAGTATGGAAGAGAGAAATCTGCTCAACTATGTATTTGAGAACATTGCTAGCGCTCAGGAAAAAAACAAGGGAAGGAGAAAAATGAAAGAAATTAATAGCACATGGAAAATGAGATTAAAGGATGAGGAATTTTCGAACTGGCTGAGAAATTGTAACAAGTTCTGCTTATTTTTTGACGGTGCTTCTAAATCGAACCCGGGCCAAGCCGAGGCAGGGGCCCTAATCTGCAACGCAAATGGAGGGAGCATTCTTCATTTCGAATGGGGGCTAGGAGAGATCTCCAACAACAGAGCAGAGGGATTAGCACTGTATCAGGGCCTCACACAGCTACGAAAGTTAGGGATAACAAAGGCAGTGGTGTTTGGGGACTCAGCAATAATTATCAGGCTTATGGCGTAGCGACAAAGCACGCCAAATATACTTCTTCAACAGATAAACCACCGGAATCAGCTCCTCCATGCATCAATGGAAGAAATCGCGTATTACCACATCCTACGTGGATTGAATAAGGAGGCCGATAAGCATGCCAACAGGGCATGCGAACGATCCAAGGGCAGCCTGAGCTGTAACAACACCGTTTCATTTCAACCGTTACCATGAGTCCACAACATTCAGTCAACAGCAGGTGTACCACAGCTGACAGAATCAGCGACATCAGACAAGTAATCAGTGCCAATGACAGAGCAGGTAAGATGGGCAGGATTTGGCTCAGAAATGTTATCAGGATATCGCTTCAACGCATGGGAAACAAGAGAAATCCAAGAGAAAATCGTCCTTATAGATTGATCCTATTTGATGTAAAAGATTTGCATTTGACCATTCCGCGGATTGCCATGAGACGCAGATGGGCATCTTCCCGCTTTCACAGCACGCAAATGAACTCTATTTATACTCCAGGTAGCAGAATTCTTCAAAACATTAAGAAAGGCAGTTTCTACAGGCAACAGGATTTCATTGCTCCCGCCCTCCTCAAATCAGCCCAAGGTAGTTGGTTTAGTGCTCAGCAGAATCGTAACAACTCTGCGAGAGCAGTAGTAGCAGTCTGCTGTAATCGAATTAGAGTCCACAAAGTTCACAGGTTTCACGTTTTAGCGGCCGACACCACAGACGGGAAGCATTTAGCGACAATGGACCGCTCAGAGGATTGTTTTCACTATAGAGACCTTCAGGTAGAATTTGAGGAGCTGAGAGCGCAACAACGCATATTGGAGGACTAGGTCAAAAGTTTGGAAACACGTATGGAAGATCAGTATAGAGTTCTCAATGAGAAATACAGGGCAGAAATCAATCTGTTCCTGCACAGAGATTCCTCTCTCCACGAAACTCATGATGGACAAAAAGCTCAAGGAAGTCCCTAGCTCCTCCAGCACAAAGCAAAATGAACCAAATTCAAACCCTGAAGAGTCCACAGCTAGGAAGATTAGTCATATAGAGATAGATTAAATATGTTTTGTAGCTGTAAATTTTTGTGTTTGCAATATGTAAGGATTTACAGTAGTGTAGGAAGCTTTAGAGGCAGAAATACTACAACAAGGATCAAGGAAGGGACCTTTTTGTAATCCCTTTGATCCATGATGTCCAGGAAGCACTGTATGCATGGAGAACTGACTCTTTTTTTTAGTCTATAATATAGCAACCGAACCTTGTCTAAAAAAAAAAATATTGTTATTATTGTGCCCTTACATTATTATTGTTATGTTGGCTTTGATTATATTATGACCCCTTAGACTCCTATATATAAAGGAGGTCTTGTCATTTGTGTCATCCAAGAATTGTTCATTTGTGTAATGTAAAGGAGGTTTCCCCCTCGAAGAGGCTTATTTGTGAGACGTTCATCTATCTTTTCTATCTTTTTGTGAGCTAGTTTCATAACAAACTCTAAGTATCCAACAGTATGAGAGAGCTCCAAAAATGAACTCACAAAAGTCTGCCTATTGATCCTCAAAATCCTTTTTATGAATGAGGCCTCTATTTTCTTCATTTTCCATTATTTTCCTTTATTTTCCTCCTCACATGCAACCTATGACCTTTCACCTCCCTTTTCTCCTAATTTCCATTATTTTCATCAATAAATGTGTCAAAAATGTCATTTTTCCTTTCCAAAGCTTTATCCATTTCCTTTGCCAAATTCCCTAGCCATAATAAACAGATGAACACCCACACTAGGATGTCTTGCCCAACATTGAGCTTGGAATAAGTGTCCCATCGACTATGGTTATTATTTTTCCTTTATCAACTTTTATTACATAGAAATTTCACCAGGGATGTTATAGAACCCTCCCCCTTGGGGGAACACCATCCTCGGTGTTCAACAACACCTATAACCAAAAGACTATTGTAAGAAAAATATACTACTGATGGAGCTTTATAACTTAGCTCAATGCATTATTTAGAATGATCAACTTGATGAGAAGCAAACCAATATGAAAACATAACAAACATAATATCATAATGACATGACACCCATACTGGGTATTGGAGGCTTATAACATAGCTCATGGCGGTATTTACATACATATACATATGTACATATACCAAACATCACCAAAACATATACCATAACACCATACTAAAATTACTTTGCCTCAATCGACAAACAAGGAAGAATACATAGCCTGCATCTGATCCACCATCTCCCATGTAGCTTCATCAAGCTCACAGTGCTTCCATTTCACCTTAACTTGCTCGATTTATCGGTTCTGAAGCATGAGCACATTTTTCTACAATATGCACTGAGCCTCTGGCTGGAATTCTCCATTTGGTTTCACCCGAAATACGGACCAGTCAATCCCATGATCAACATCTTTAACATACTTCTTAAGAAATGACACGTGGAAAACATCATGGACTTTCATTGCTGAAGGCTAGGCAAGTCGATAAGCTATTGACTCAATCATCTCAATGATATTGAATGGTCCATAAAAGAATGGTGCCATCTTGGCACATGATCCAATCCGTAAGAAGCTCTTCTTCAATTTGATGCGTAAGTACATTTGTTCCCTAACCTAAAACTCCTTGAAAAACATATTTCGATCTTTATAGCTCTTCTTCTTATCTAGTGCTACCTTTAGATTCTTCTTGATTACCCATATTTCATGTTCCATGTCTGCCAACATGTCCGATCCAATCAACACCCTGCTAACTATATCACTCCAACTAATAGGAGTATTGCAACTTCGCCCATACAATGCCTCAAACAAACTCATCCTCAAAGATTCTTGATACCCATTGTTGTAAGCGAACTCTACCAATGGGAGATATTCTTCCCACTTTTGCTACTAATGCATCACATACATCCTCAACATGTCTTCCAATATCATGTTGATCCTCTCTATCTATCCATCTGTGTGCAAATGATAAGTTGTAATGAAGGCCAAATCTGTGCCCAAACCTACAAACAACTCCTTCCAAAACTTGGAAGTAAACTTTACATCCTTGTCTAACACAATGTTCTTTGAAACTCCATGTAATATAACCACGTCTCTGATGAATACCTGTGCTACATCACTCGCTAAGAATGTAGACTTCACTGAAGTGAAGTGTGCAACCTTTGTCAACTTGTCCACAACAACCATGATGGAATCACGATGTCTCACTGTCCTCAGCAAACATGTGATGAAGTCCATGGAAATGGCTTCCCATTTCCATTCTAGAATCATAATCAGTTGTAGTAGTACACGTGGATGTTTACATTATGCCTTCACACGCTAATAATCAAATCACCTAGCCACATACTTAGCTACATCCTTCTGCTGATTCCGCCAATTATAAAATTTATTCATTATTTTCAGCGTCATCAAATAGCTTGGGTGACTTGAATATGGTTTCGCATGAAACTCTCTCAATATCACCTTATTGAGCTCACTACTATCTGGCACATATATCATGTCTCTGAATCTAATTGATCCATCTGTTGTAAGGCAATAGTCCACATCCTACACACCTGCGCCTATACATGTATATGTACCACTACCTATACCTATACCTATAGTCCCATATGTACTTGTGCTCTATTGCAACCTTGCATAATCTCCATATACTTGACATCCTACTGACCTATCTACAAGATCCTATCCTATAAGTTTTTCCCATAGGAGCTCATAACTGCTAAGTGATTTACCTGTATCTGCCTACTAGGAGAATTTTCCACCCTGTTCTCTTTACCTTTGATGTAGTTGATCTCAAAATTGAACTCATTGATCATGGCCAACCACTAAGATTTCCTAGAATTCAAATTCATTTTTCAAATAGATACCGAAAACAATTGTGATCACTCATTAATACAAACCTCCTTCCTAGAAGATAGTGCCTCCACATCTTTGATGCATATATGATCACTGCCAAATCGAGATGATGTGTGGGGTAGTTCTTCTCATGCTCATTCAGTTTTCATGACTCATACCATACCACCTTTCCATCCTGCATAAGGACTCAACCAAGCCATTTATTGCAATCATTTGTGCATACTACAAACTCTTTTTTTGTATCCGCAATCCTTAAAATTGGTGCATGTGTTAATAATTTATTAAGCTGCTCAAAACTAGCCTCACACTCTTCTGTCCAATCAAACTTTTTACCTTTCTTTTGCAATGATGTAATATGATAAGTGATCTATGAGAAGTTCTTGGTGAACCTCCTATAATAAATGGCCAACCCCATGAAATACCTCACCTCATATACATTCATGGGAGTTACCCACTCTATGATAACCCTTCTATTTTCTGGATCTACTGTAATGCCCTCCTTGGAGACAACATGCCCCAAGTAATGTACTCCAGTCTGAAATAAACTACACTTGTTGATCTTAACATACAATTGATGCTCTCTCAACAATATCAACACATTTGTTAAATGCTCGACATGCCACTTCCTCATTTTTGTAATATACCAATATGTCACCAATGAACACAATAACAAACTCATCCAAATACAAACACAACACACTATTCATTAAGCACATAAAATTAGTTGGAGCATTAGTCAAACTTAATGGAACTACAACAAAATCATAATGCATATATCTGGTCCGAAAGGCTGCCTTGTAAATTTCCTCATCTTTGATCCGTTCTTGATGATATCTAGATCTCAAATCAATCTTTGAGAACACTGCTTCTCCCTTCAACTGATCAAACAAGTCATCAATCCTTGGCAACAGATACCTGTTCTTGATGGTCACTTTGTTCAACTTATTGTAGTCAATGCATAATATGAGAGTACCATCTTTCTTATTTACAAACAAAATTGGTGCACCCTATGGTGATACACTTGGCCTACTATATCCCTTGCCCAACATTTCCTTCAACTATAGTTTCAACTCTACCAACTCAGGTGTACTCATCCCATAAGCTGCTTTTGATGTTGGAGCTTCCCCTGGCACTAACTCAATAGAAACTTCTACCTCCATGTGCGATGGCAACTTTGTAATTTCCTCAGGAAATACATCCTAAAACTATTGTAGAATTGGGTACCTACTCAAGACATCTACATCCACAACTTCCTTACCTTTGCCACTAGAAATGTGCACTAAGAATGACATACACCCTTTCTTGTGACTGCACTTTACCTACATAGATGTTACCATCCTAACCGATGTGGCTTTCTTCTTACCCTATAATACCCTTGGTTCCCCATTTTCGTCCAAGAAATCAATGGCCTTATCATAACAACCCACCTTGGTTATATGAAGGTACAACCAATCCATGACCAAAAACATACTATATGATACAAATGGTAATACATTCAAATCTGTTGCGATAGGCATATCATTCAAATCAAATGCACAAGCTCTTACCCAATGATGAACTCACTTCTTTGTACATGTAGCTGACTACACTAACCAATATTTTTCATGAAATTCCTTACTCAAACCACACTTATACACCAAGTTAGGACTAACATAGCTATAATTATATCCAGGGTCAATCAAAATAGAAACAACTTGATCACAAATCTTATCGTCCATCTCAATGATATAAGCCTGATTGTTTTCCTACTTATTATCCAATACTACGTAAATATGAGGAACACTCTCACCAACATCCCCAATATTTTGTGCCTCCTTCTGAGGCGTACTACATTGATACTATGGATAATCTCTCATGCAATTATCCCCTCCACAAGTACAACACTGCACGGGCTCCTTATTTTGCTCCTCGGATTGATGTCCTTGTCCTTTGTGAGATGCATTCAACCTATTAGGTGGTGTAACTTTATATTTATTACCTGAATCATGTGGTCTTACTTTCTTCTCGTCCCATTTTCCCTTGTTCTTTGCATTAACTTTCTAGTTTGGCTTAGTCTTAGACTTGCACTTTGGTTGTTCATAGAAATGCTTTAGCTTTCGGATGGCCTCCTCCAATGATCTAGGATCATCGAACTCAATCCTATATTTGAATACCATTAGTAACCCACTAGTGAATCTCTGAATCTTGGCCTTCACCTCTTTGAAGTAACGCACATACCTCAACAACGCCAAAGCTTTCTAGTGTATTCATCATTTCTCATAGATCCCATTTTTAAATGACTGAATTCCTTTTCCCTGCCATCAAAGTATCTCTCTGATAGGTAGTTATTCTTGAATAGACGCTCAAACTCATTCCAATTCAATTTCTCCTCATGTATACCTCATACATTCTTCACATTTTCCCACCAAATGCCTACTTTACCTTTGAGACTAAATGTATCTACTCTGGCTTTCATGTTCTCTGAATAGTCATGCAACCTGAAGAACTTCCTCATATCAAGAAACCATGCCTCAGTGTCCTGCGATTTCTTCATCTTTCCATCAAATGTTGGTGGCTTTTCTTTCATAAACTCATTTGTCAAGTATCCCCTATCACTCCTATATGGATGATAACGATATCAATAATTATGCTTGTTAGAACTAGAACTAGAATGGTATATGTGTCTATCTCCTCTCCTATCTGGAGTGTCCAATAACCTTCCATCTGTAGCTGTATCATCTCTATCCGACTTGTGACCACCATTCGACCTACTACCATATGACCCATTAGGTTTTTTCCTCCTACTCATGGCTAATCTGAAGTGGTCCCTATCATTGCAAATATGACAAACTCTAAAGTATCACTGCATTTACCTCTGCTAGCTTCTCCTTTTCCTGTATGATTATGTCATTATATGCCTTACAAGTCATTATTTCTTCCTTTAATATTCTCAGTGTATTTTCCAAATTGTAAGAATTCCCAACACCATACTACTCATCTGATTCATAGGTAGATTCTTTGTAGGCTACCATATTGCTAGCCATTGGATATTTCTTCCTGCAAGCTATATCATGTTAGCTAAACCAAATCACAATAAACCAATGTACCTTAGTATTGCTTGGGGAGGATACCTTGTCTGAAAGATCAACAAATAAATGTGATACATGTAGAACATAATCATGATAGCATATAGAACATAAAAAATAATAATAGAACCATGAAACCATCATTCTAGCTAGGGTCTAGTCATTAATGCATTACCTTATCAACAACATATACCATGACCTCATGCATGACAACCACCATTACATCACTGTACACTTGACCACATGAAACATTAACATGCATAAGAAATGTGTAATCCACCACACACACGCATAAACACATATAATAAAGCATAAACGAATAATACTTGTAACCAATCCTAAAAGAATGATACATGTAACCAAGTATACAAGAATGATACATGTAAGTGACATATATCGACATGTAACCAGTCATACACTCATGATGAAGCATCCACAACAACACCATCAAAGTCCACATGGCGACATCACTACAACCATGATCACCAGCATGCAAACTCAGCAAGCACATGGAATAAAAGCATAAGAGACACACATGCAACTGACATGAATTCATGAACAACACACACAACCCATCTAGTCTGAGGGGTGAACCATACTCTGCTACCACTTTGTAACACCCTCCTCCCACATCTACCCAAGTGATCCAGATTTAAATAGGAATGCAACAAATTACAGATATAACCATAAATATAGAGATGTAACAAAAATAACACTTCATTTCATTAATATCATATACTGAAATTTGCGTACAAACATAATGGAAATAAGACTAGCTCGGGCGATGGTAGCTTATCTCTTAGAAGAAATGTGGTGTCTACATGCCTATGAATTGTGTTACAATGACGTTCAAAGGCGTATTTATTATTTAGAAACAATGGAAAACCCTAAACATCCAAAAACCTAACCCTAGGAGATGAACTGCCAAACTATGGGTCCAGTTTGGGTAAATTGGTACATCAACTTCCCGAGGTCGTAAGTTTGTCATATGATATTTGTTTGATGTGCACACTACCTCATTAGAAAGATCTATCTAAGGACTACAAATTGCGGGTGGCCAACATTGGTTAATCCCTTAGGTTTGCCCCATTTTTCCCAAAAAACTTCATTTAGGGCCTCAAAACGTCTTTGGAAGTTCAGGACTTGAAAAACTACAAAAAATAGTAAATTGCACTACAATTAAGGAAACTAAAAAACTGAAAGAGAAAGTGGTGGGGGTCCAAGTGGAATAAGCAAGTGGCCACCAACATCCACTTGGATCACCAAGTAACCGGCCAATCAGGGTAAACATGCAATGAGACGCCACTATGATATGATTCAACCTCCTAAGTCACGTTAAGGAAGTGAAACTGATGGAACCACACCATACAGACCTTCAACATCAACATTAGGACCCTAAGGAATCATCCCAACCTTTCTGCCAACCAACCCCTAGGTCCCACTAATATTTTGTACCACTTGAACCCCAAACGCTCCCATGCTATAGGCATGTCAGTGTCAAGAAGGCTCAAGATGCTCTCATGACAAGGCATGCTAGCATGCAAGGACTATTTTTCTCAATATTGTGCCAATGTCCATGGGATTTGAGCCACTTTTTTAGGCCCAGAGCCCAAGTCAGTGTCCAAAATTTAATGACACCTTTAGAAGAGTAAGATAATAGGGAAATCACAATACAAATGCAGATACTTGAATAAGACCTTGATTGGACCCCTACTAGCCATGATAGGAATTTGGTCAAAAATACCACGAATATGTATTCTACAGGTGTAAATAATAGATCTGAGCATAGGGGTCTCATTCTTAGTTGAGAATTGCTAATAGGCCTTGATGCATCAACGCATTAGCTACCATTTCATCCATTAGGTCATAGATACATTTTTCATTCATTTACAAGTAAAAAACATGATGCGATCCATACATATCTACTGTCATAAAACATATATATATATATTATATATATATATATATATATATATATATATATATATATAGTTATATATATATATATATATATATATATATATATATATATAGATATTATATATAGATATATATATAACCATCGTAATAGCAATAAAAATACTAAGGAAATCACAACCATATAAACCAGTATAATACTCATAGAAATACATGTATAAATAACCTCATATTGATGATGCAAAATCCAAGCTCGGGATGGGACTTCCACATTCCACCTGACCATAAAATGGCTAAGCCAAATCTCTCTTCATCCATTCACCCCCGTGCCATAGACTCCAAGCATGAATGTTGGATCTCATAGAACACATCAATTCTGAACCATCCAGGGCTTCTAGAGGCCAACCACCTCAACCCATCAAACAATGATTCCACCTCACAGTCGAACATCACAAAACCATCATGATATTGGTCTTTATCCAAGCCTTCCAGGGCTGCAAAGCTTTTGTTCCAATCGAGGCTCTATGACTAGTAAGTCAACCCACAGCTTATACTGGCCTCTGGAGCATTTGTCCAACCAAGGCTCCAGGACTAGTAACTCAATCCACCAAGGGCTCTAGAGCATTTGTCTTGCCAAGGCTCTAGGACTAATAACTCAATCCACCAAGGGTTCAAGAGCATTTTTCCTACCAAGACTCTAGGACTAGTAACTCAACCCAAGCTGATACAAGGCTCCAGAGCATTTGTCCAACCAAGGCTCCAACAACTAGTAACTCAACCCAAGCTAAGGAAACATAAGAAACAACCCGAAACCAAAAAAGGAAATAAACCCACAATCACCATGGATATCCAGGAAATGGCAAGGTTGGGCAAATCCATTGTTAATCCTGGACATCCTCCAAGAGGCTCTTCCTTTGCCTTCTTGCTCCAAAATTGTAAGTATGCCACACTCTCCAAGAATTCTCCAAAAAAAACTATAAGTGTCAAAGAGTATGAGAGAGAGAGAGAATAGAGAGAGAACTCCAAAGTTGAACTGACAAAAGTGTGTACTGATCTTTAAAATCCTTTTTACAAATGAAGTCTCAATTTTCTTCATTTTCCATTATTTTCCTTCATTTTCCTCCTCACATGCAACATGTGACCTTTCACCTCCTTTTTCTCCTAATTTTCATCATTTTCATAAATAAATGTGTCAAAAATGCCATTTTGACTTTCCAAAGCCTTATCCATTTCCTTAGTCATTAATAAACCGATGAACACCCACACTAGGATGTCATTCCCAACATTCAACTTGGAATACATGTCTCATCAACGTGGTTATTATTTTTCCTTTATTATATTTTATTACATGGAATTTTCACAAAGGTTGTTACACCTTTTCCAAAGCACACAGATCCTTCAAATACACCTAAGTTTTCAATAGGTAGTCAAGTATTGGTTTTGTACTCTAGAACAGTTTCCCTATATAAGAAGATTATATCATTTTCTCATTGCAAGAAGAAATTTGATGATTATTTGTTGGAGTTTCATGATGAAGAAGAAGATGGATTTGATGGGATGTGAAAAATTTTTGTGCCATTTTATCATGTGGTATCGCTTCCAAAAGGGCATCACTAGTGATCTTTTCTTCTATTGTCAGCGTATAAAGGATATTGCATAAACAATTATTCAATGGAATTCCTAGTAAGTATAATTCAAAGCGAATGAAAGAATATCAGATTGAGCCAAGCCTGAGAACCTTGGATTCATTCCTAGGCTATATAAAATTGGAAGACTATATGGGATACTCATATCTCATCAGCATTTGCCATGTGCTTTTTTTCTTGTGGGTTAGTGGCTCCACTTAGTGCCCACTATTTCGTTTGCATCAATTTTCATAGATCTCACTACTTCCATGCATTTTATTCAACACCACATAGACTCCAAATTTTAAAGTGGATGTATTCCATGCTAGGGAACTAGGTATAAAAAACCATGGAAGCTCAGTGTTTGCATGTTTATCCTCTCTAAATAGCTTCCAGATGTAACCAAAGAAAACATCAACATTATTATATATCATATTCAAGACACTTTTATGAGCTGTTGTGAGAGATAAGGGATTGGAATTGTTACCGCCAATAGATTTATCCAAAGCATGTGTTGTTTGATCACAACCGATGGGTGAAATTACTATGGATTGGGCTGCATAACGTATTGATGATTAGGTTTACTTGTTTGGAAGTGTTGTCACTAAGTCCACTAAGAACACTTTGCAGTTCCACCCACTACGTTAGCGTTCCCCTGGATATCCACTCCTTCTTGCCTGGACGGATGCTATGTTAGTGAGCATAACTCGTCTTGATCAATTTTTTATTTAGAGGCTAGAAAAATAAGGTCGTGATCATTCCCTTTAACTCTAAAAATGAGACCTGATTTAGATCATTGATATTGTATTTCGGTCTGTAAATCATTAGGGTCAAAAGAGAAAACATCATTCATTGAACCTAACCTGCCGCACTTGCTTTGTTGCACTCATGGTTAAAGATAATTTCATCCTTGATAGATTGAAACTAGAACGAAAAATTTGACCAAGTCAACCCAATGTCTCATGAAGAAAAATTATTCCTATAATTTCATCAAAATTGCTAGTAAGAACAATGCATTTTTCCTACATAGCAACTATGCATGTGAATTCTTGAGGAGAGCCACCAAAGATAGAGAGATCATTTATAGTACTATTTGGGGTGATTTATTTACTTATGGTTTCTAAATTATTCCAATGATGGGGATGCAGGTGTGGTTGTTGGTGAGGAATGTTGGTGATGGTGTCAATTCCTACTTATCTACAATAATAATCATTTTCTTTCTTATCTATGGCCGGCTTGAGAAAGTGATTAATGTTCATCTAGAGAAAGAAATTGTTGACATTAAACATGAAAATCCATATTATCCTTAGGGTTTTAGAATTTTAAGCACAGCTTCTTAACTTCAACTAGTACTTCCATGATTTGGCATCATGTATTGTAACCTAGTTCGATGGACTTGTCACTACTAGTTGTGCACATTGGAACAAGCATGGAGGAGAAGATATTTTATCGAAGCCTCACAAATTATTTGCAAAATAAAATGATTTATGAACTTGGCGGGGTCTATTTTTTGGTGGAAAGAGCATAATTGGTTCTTTATGAGAATGAATCACAAACCTCTGATGGTGAATTTGTTTTTTTAATAATCTAGAAGCTTAGAAAATTTTATAAGATGAATAAGATTTATTTCGAATAGAATATTTTATATATCTATTGAAATTATTGAAATCATTGAGAACATAACTAATAAGAATTGACAATTGATAAGAATTGAGATTGGTATTCAGAAGTGGCAGCCATGATAAGGTTTTTTGTTGAGAAGAATAGAGGTTGAACTAGTATTTTTGACATTTGACACACCCCTGTCATTGATGTCAAAGGGGGAGGTAAGCAAAGGTAAGGAAGATATTTCTCAAAATGAAAGGGGGAGGAAAAATGTTTTGCCATCAATTCTAAAGGGGGGTAATGATGGCATTACTTTCATTGATGGCAAAGGAGAAGAAAAAGAGAAGCAAGGCAATAAGAGCAACAAGGTATGCAGGAGCAAGGTAAGGAGCAGCAACAAGGTGTGTAGTAGAAAGGGACAAAGGAGAAACAAGGTAAGATGTTAGGTCCCTATACTATTAGTGTAACCCCTTATTGTTATTAGTGCAACTGCCTTATTGTATTATTGTGCCTATATAGTCCCCATGTTGTTATTATTATGCCACATAGAAGCCCACTATTGTTATTGTTGTGCCCCTACAATATTATTGTTATGTAGGCTCTGATTATATTAGGACCCCTTAGACTCCTATATATATACAAAGAGAGCGTTTTTCTTGTCATTTGTATCATCCAAAAGCATGGTAGAAAGGAGGTTTCCCCCTCGAAGAGGCTAATTTTGAAGTCGTTGATCTATATTTTCTATCTTTTTGTGAGTTGGTTTCATAACATTTTGTATCAGAGCTTTGGATTCTAGGGTTTTGCTGCTCCAAATAGGTCATCATGGCATTTTCGATATAACTTTTTTTCTACGAAGTTTCAGAAGCTAAAAAAAAAAAGTTGGCAAGAAATCATTCTGAACCTCAGGTCTAAATTTCAGATCTTGTCTCGCTATATTTTCGTAGATACGATCTGAGGAAGTTGGGGTTTTTGTAAGCTCCAGAATTCCATCTCAAAGAGGTCATCATGGAATTTTCGCTATAATATTTTTATACGAAGGTTCAGACTGTGAAATTAAAACTTGTTTGATCTGAAGTCGTGGTGAAGCTTGGGCCTGAGTTTCAAATATTTTTTCTCTATATTTTTGGAGATATAGTCCAAGACATTGAGGGCTTCTGCAAGCTCCCAAGTTACAGCCCAAACAGGTGACCTGGGGAAAATCATCATAACTTTCTCTCTAAGCATCAGATTGAAATTTCATAAGAAGCTACAGAAAGAGGATGGAATGTCATTTTTTTTGTATTTTTTCAGATATGATGGTCGAACCCGTAACATGTGGTACTTTGTACAAGTTCGCTATAATGAAAAACTATATAAGCAGGTCATCTTGGGAGATTGGGCATAAATCTTTCTTGGAGAATCCAATTTCCATCATACTGGTGGCATTGGAAAGAGGACACAGAGGGATACTAAAGATCACAATTTCAAACCTTGGAGATCCAAAAATGCAGAGATACAATAGATTCAAGATCAAGCTGCTAAAAGCAAGAAAAAGAATGACTTGAATCAAGAAAATAGAAATGCCTAGTAAGAAAAATTGGATGGAGGATCTTAAGAATGTGATTGAAGCTAAGATAAATAGTTTATATTTGCCATGGGAGCTAATACCAATGGTAGGGAAGCATATTTTAAGACAAACATGGAATATTTGAAGAAAGACATGGAAGGTTTGAAGGAAGGTGGGATAAATCTACTACAAGAAAGGCCTCCTAATGATGAAAAGGTAGAAGAGGAAAATCATATTGAGAAAACAATAAATGTTAATCATGATTCCATAGAATATAACATTGGATTGAAGACACACCATATTCCAA